>JAVLUZ010000424.1:0-117572 GCA_036768485.1 Mermis nigrescens
TTATTTTGTGAAACTTAATTTTTCAAAATGTTCTACGTAAAATCAGAATTGTGAATCTGACTGGTGGTTTCTCTACACCTAGTAGTTGTGTGAGCATGTGTGCCCGTTTGGTAGGAATCATTTGTTGTTAAAGTCGTAGTTTATACTTACAAATTTATTTTACTGCCAAATCTAACGAGCGTTAGTGTTCCTTACACTTGATATTTGCGTAAAGTTAATGCTGAAAACTTTTGATCTGTTAAAATAATGTAAGGTTGTCTTGTATCGAGAAAGGATAACGCTGATGCTGAGAACAGTATTGCTTTCCGTGTTCTTGGACTGCTGTCATTATTGTGGCATGTTACTGTATGTGTTTGCTGACTGATGCACTGAAATCATGCTAATTAAAAGCGGGGTACTAGCAAAGAAAAATGCTTCGATGGAACAAAAAAGATGAATATACTTGGAATTGTGGATTATTAAGGATGTAAAATGGAGGGGACTAGGAATAATCTACCTAAAGTCGCAAAATCTGCTAAAAATCACACTTTCTCTAAGCAACGCAAAAAATCGAAGTATATTCTGCAGCCTCTAAAAAGTGTCTTTTATAAATAATGTTCAAAGTTTCAGATAAGAGTGTATAAACGAAATCTGTAATGTTTATTTTTTAAGTTAATGGCAAGTAGCAACGCTGACTAGCTTCGTATCCTGATCTATAGAAAATTCAAGTGGTATTGTATTTAAAGTTGTTTTATTTTCGTTCTGAGCATTAAAGCAAGCAAAGCAGCGGCCGATTGATTAGTGCACACAATCCTTAAGGGCATGCTAGTGTACCTACATCTAGTCTGTTTCAAGTCAACTTAAGTGTTTCCTACTGTTTTAAACCATTCATTCAATTGGATTAGAAAGACAGTTAGTTTACTCAACATCATTTCCCATAGCTATTGCGTAGCTAATGTGCTGCTTTTTCAATCATTTTATGGTTAAATATTTATTTTAATGTGTTGGCCGCAGAATATACTTCGATTTTTTGCGTTGCTTAGAGAAAGTGTGATTTTTAGCAGATTTTGCGACTTTAGGTAGATTATTTCCTAGTCCCCTCCTTTTACATCCTTAATAATCCACAATCCCAAGTATATTCATCTTTTTTGTCCCATCGGAGCATTTTTCTTTGCTAGTATTATAATACTCATGCGCATACGGTTCCCTAATCGTCATAGAAAATGTTATAACAATAGCTTACCTTTAGCCATCGCCAAATTTTCAGCTGCCAGGAAAGGTATTTTTTGTAAAATAATTTTTCATTCAAAGTCGATGATAAATTCTGGACACTTACTTATTAAACTAATTATGTATGTAACTACGTACTCAGATTTTTGAGCAGAATCAATTTCAACATGCTCACACGAGTTGTCTTGCTTGCATTAACTACCGCTTCATTGGAATTTTGCTTGGCTGACAACGACAGAAATTGCTCCGCTGTTGTTGGCTCACATAAGTTACGACAGGCAGTCACCACCACACATGGGCGTGGGGGATCTGGGGGGGGGGGCTGGACCCCCCCCCCAGAAACCAAAAGACCCCCCCAGAAATCAAAAAGACCCGCCAGAAATCAATTTTTGAAATTTTTTTTCGTTTTTTTCGCAATTTTTTGACGCCAATGGATAGTGCTACGATAAGAAACGCCGAAAAATGATGCTTTTACCGCCATATCACCGTTTTTAAGGCCATTTTTTGACTCCTTCAAAAAATCGTGGACCCCCCCAGAATTTTCTTGCTGCCCACGCATGGTCACCACCGAAAAAAGTCGAATTAGAACTCCGATGGATTCCAATGTCTTGAGCAGAAGCTTTTATCAAAGGTACCTGAAGACGCGTAAATATGCTGTTTTCGACGTCACATATATCAAATTGAAAAATTTGAAAAATTGAAGAATTTTTACAAATTTTTTTACATTCAAATACGATTTGTATGTTGTATAAATGGGCGAAAGATCGGGCCAACCCAAATAGCCTTCTACGCCCATACGCCCGGTCGCGGAAAACAGGTCTATCTTTCAGAAGACGTCAACTCAACGCCCTGGCGCATGAGCGCATGGGCGTTTGCGCGTTCTGAGTTAAGCACGCGCGCATTAGCGTCCAGCCCAAGCGCCCGGAAAAAAGCTATACCCTAATGTTAAACATATTGCTATCTTTACCCAGGGCGCAAATGCCCATTAGCGCAACACCAAAGATAGTTGTAGTGGGCTATTGTGGTTGGGTCAAAAGAATCACAGTCTTGTGAGCAGGACTCTCTCCGCTCAGAAGCAAAGTAGTCCAAAGTAACGTAACTCAGCTTGAATTGCCAGATTTCGGTTGCTGACGCATTTTGAGTATCATTTTCTACATTTACTCGTAACCATGATGCACAGCGTGGCCGATATGGGGGAGTAGCTGGTCTGGGGGGGGTCATGAATTGAGCTCTTGTGGATCAAAATGACCTCAAAAACTGGTGTATGCGCTAAAATAACTTTAAAACTACGTTATTACACAGTTTCTGGTCAATTTTGAGCACTTTTGAAAAAAATTATCAATTTTACTCAATTTTTGCCTTCATTTTGTCTCATTTTCCCGAAAAAATTCCAATTTTTTCATTCTTGGGGGAGGTCTAAATTACAAATGTATAGCATGGATGACCTAGGGGATCAGCCGGTCTGGCGGTCAAGAACTGGGCTTCTTTGGGCTGAAATGACCTGAAAAATCAATTTAAACATTAAAATAGCGGTCAATTTTAAGCACTTCCCAGGAAATTTTTTTAAAGTGCTCAAAATTGACCGCTATTTTAATGACCTTAAACTCCCTGTGTGCATGTCTGCTCGTAACTTATGGGACCAAAGGTGAAGCCGCATTCTCTGCACCCTATGGGTCAAAGGCCAGTGTGTAAGGCGTACGCGGATTTAGTGACGAGACATGCACAGTGTTAACCAGTTGGAGGCATATTTTTGGAAAATTTAACGAATTTTGACATTATTATGACAAAAAGTAAAAGAAAAAATAGCACTGTTTAATCACTGAAAATTTTTGGACCTCCCGACCCCATTTGGCGCTAGCTTTCTGATTTTGGGGGACGAAAATTGTGAAGTTGAATTTTCTCAACAGTTACAATACAGCGTATTTGATTTTTATTCTTATTATATTTCATATATTTACAAGCTATTTGAGCGTTTCTTTATGCGTTTCAGACACCGTAAAAGAAAATTTGAAAACCAAAAAATTATTCAATTTGAATCATGTACAAAAAATATGTCTTTTAAAAAATAGCTACGCAAATGATTTCTAAACATTCCATCCGAGCTCGACTTTGCCTAAAATTTCGAAAAATTCTCTGAAAAATTTATTGTTAGCTCACGTAGATAAATAGTGTTGTCGTCATTATATAGGAAGAACTTCTTGATAAATTGACGAAATGTAATTCAAAAGAAGCATTCCAATCAAAATAGACGTTTTTTTATGTTAAGCAACATAGTAGCCGTGAAAGATAATAAATATTTGTTTGATGCCTCTAATTTTTACATTTCAAGAGGCATGGATTTATGATTAGCCGGCGGCTCAAAGTTAAAAACTTTTTTAAAATAGAAAGTCATCAATATGGCAAAAAACGAAAAAAAGGATATCATATAAGAAAAAAGGTGACTTTCTGCCATTCAAATCCATCATGTCCCAAAAAATCTCCGGCGCTCCGCTCCTGATAATATTTGTCAATCATATTTGATAATTTGTGCGATAATGTAAAGGTTCTGGACGTAGAATTCGAGGAAAGTTAAGAAATCTTACTGTTTCTGTCTGAAATGTGGCTATGTGAGTGAGAGGAAGTTTAAAAGATTCTAAAATTGAAGCACTAAATGATTTTTTCAAAGTTTTCAACAAAGGTCCCTAAAAACTTTTGTCACTTCGGCTTGAACGTTTGTACTTGAAAATTTACACTTGTAGCAGCGTTAAAGGCCTCTTTAAGTACAAATAAATATGCTGAAGGCAAAATATTTTTCAATCGTATATTTAGGCATTCCTTAGTCTAAACAAACCTTCGTTTAGCTCATGGGACACAAGAAATTTTCTGTCAGATCTTTATATAAAATCGGATTGTCTCCATTTCATTGGCGCATTCAAGGTAAGTACCTGGTATGCATACGTGGGCAGCAAGAAAATTCTGGGGGGGTGCAAGATTTTTTGAAGGTCGAAAAATGGCCTTAAAAATGGTGGTATGGCGATAAAAACACCATTTTTCGACGTTTCTCATCAAGCACTATCCATTGGCATCAAAAAATTGCGAAAAAAACGAAAAAAAATTTCAAAAATTGAATTCTGGGGGGGGGTATTTTGATTTCTGGGGGGGTATTTTGGTTTCTGGGGGTGCATACCCCCCAAACCCCCCCACGCCCAGGTGTGCTGGTATGTCTATACAGGCTGGCTCAAAAAACGGACCGCATGTCAGTCCTTATAACTTTTCTGATACTTAATCAATTTGAACGCGGTTTCGTTTTGCCTAAAAGCCCATTTCCCCTGAAAGAATGTGAAGTTCAATTTATATTGGTTAAGCTCTGTCAATTGTTTAAAACAAATTGAGCACAAGTCATTTTTTCTAGCATTTTGCTGATGCAGTGCATAAAACAAGCTTTGTTTACAACACTGTTATTCTTCATCAGAACAAAATAAAGAAATGCCGCTTATTTTGCCATTTTGTTACTATCATTTTGTTTTTATAATTTTAATGGACTATTATCATGAGTCGTAAACTTAGTAAGTGAAAAATTTTTGATTTGCAAGCTGTTTGCAAAACGTGATTACAGCTCAATTATTTTGCAGCAACCTGTAATTTCATGGAACAAATTACAAGGTGAGTGACAAGAAAAGGACTTTAGAATTAATTAACAGTCGTAAAAAATTGTAGAGCTACGAGGCAAAAAAGGCAAATAATGTTTCTGGCAGATAGTTTGAAGACTAAAAACGACTTTTATAAAATTGCATGTATGTATCTTCAGAACGACCAAATAAATATAATCAACAATCAGTCTACAATCATGGGAATATTAGGACTTTTATCAAAAGAAATCGCATCTAATTTGCTTTTGTCGTTAAGAAGTTATGATGTTGCAAAGATTAATCGTAGCTTGTTTATAGATTCAATCCGCAAAATTCTAGAAAAAAACGACATCTGTTCAACCTAGTGTAAACTAACAACAGCCAAACCAGCATTTATAGAAGTTCACAAAGTTGTTGCAAAGGTCATACATAGGCTCTTAAAAAAGCAAATTGCATCAAAATTATTTGAATATCAGAGAAGTTATTGAGGCCGATGTGCCGTTCTTTTTTTGATCCACCCTGTGTATTTAATACTTTGTCAGAAGTCGGTTTTGCGCTTTTTATCTTTATTAAAATTTTCCCGAAGAGGAGTCAATCGTCAGGAAGGAAATAAGCGAGGGTTTCTTCACCTTTTCGACCTGCAAACACGACGAAGGATTGTTTAAATTGGAAGTGATTTCCGACGGCAAACAAATAATTATGCCCAGAATAGAAGTAGTGTTATGTCCAAAGGTAATCGACTTTGGCTACATTTACGTCCATGAATCCATGCAGTGGCACAAAGAATATTTTAAGAAACGCCGGTCTCCGATAAGCAAAATGTTCAAGTGCAATTCTACGAGTAATGGTTCATTAGTTGACTACAATGAAATATAAAAAGTGTCACCAATTTTCTCAATATTTGTTTTGTATTCGTTCGATTGGAGAAGGCGCCCCTATTTACGTCGTAATTTTACTACTTTCTACAGTCTCGTCTATTGTCGGTTGTTGGTGGTTGTTTCATTATTTTTTCTTATACTTGATATAACTATGTATAATATATAATTATACAAAATATATAATATATAATTATACTTTTACAATCCAAGGATACGTTCGAGCATATACTTACGATTAGCATAGAAACAGCAAAAAACAAGCAAAATAGGCAAAAAGGCAAAAAACAGAAAACTAGTTACCAGAATGGTAGGCAGCTTAGGTGGGCAGCACTAAAATTCTGGGGGTGTGCAAGATTTTCAAACGTCAAAAATTGTCTTAAAGTGGTGCTTTGCGAAGAAACGTCATTTTTCAACGTTTCTCATCGAGCACTATCCATTGGCATCAAAAAATTGCGAAAAAACAAAAAATTCCAAAAATAGAATTCTGGAGGAGGGTATTTTGATTTCTGGGGGGGTTTATTATAGCAGTTTCTTGACTTCTAAAAAATTTTTATATCCGACTTACATATAGAATCTAAAATTGAGGGAAAAAGAAGAAATTAATAGTAAAAATGTAAAATTAACAGTTACTAAAGCAGCATTGGCAGAGTCCTTCGGACGTCACGACGTTTTCAGCGAGGCGAGCAAATGTGGCACATTTTATGCTTGCAAATTTTGATCCGTTGATTCTCAGAGGCAAAAACAATAGATGTTCAAAATTTGTTGGGCTGAAGTCAAAGCAGGCATAGGTACACCTACTATTCCATTGAAGATTATTGATAAGTGAAATGTGCTGTTTTATAGGAAAATTACTTTGACAACCTACTTCGGTTTAGATGAAGTGAAATTTTTTAGAAATAAAACTTCAAAATAAAAATATTCTGGCATAAAAATTGTGCTAGCTTGCGTGTAGTATGAGATGCTCTAGAAATCACTCCGATATTGCATGAGTCGCTATAACACGTAGATTTGTTTTCTAACTATTTGAAAATTATTGCAAAATAGATATTTCTGTGCCCTCAATTTCTCCTAATTTCTGTTTCGATTGTTTCTTGTATTCTGTCCTGAAAGTATCGATTTAATTCTCTTCCATATGGCTGTCCCCATAAACTACGCATTTTACGATTTATATGTACGTAACTCGGCCAGTAGTAGTATCTAGGATTTTCCTAAGGGGGGCGGTATCCCAACTTTTCCAAAAACAGTCAAAAATAGATCCGAAAATTTGCCCTTAACGCGCGAACATAAAATCACTTTCGACGCAATATTTTTTTCAATAAATTTTGAAATTTTCGACAATTTTGTGCGAAAAAATCATTAAATTTCTTTGACTGTTACAACAATCTGGCGCGTAAGCGCCGGAAAATATCGTGAAATTGAGGCGGAAAGACGTCTAGAAGCATGATTTACTGCTTGATTTCCTGTATTTATAGCATTTGATGCGTAACATCGAAATTTTCTAAATGAAATAAAAGAAAACTATAAAAATAGCTGTTTCTCCTGTTAAATTGCTGTTTTGAAACCTACATGAACAGAAAATGGCTTCCAGGTCGCCAAGAAAGTAAATTAAATGTCATTAATAGATATCATTCGAATTTGAGAAATTATAGTCACTGATGGCCGTACCCGTAAACTGCATATCCATTCTTTATCTCGCCAAATATTTTTGGCCAATGGTGGCCACCGCCCCCCGCCCCGAATCCGCGCCTGAATCTGATGTCTAAGCGTATTTTGGAATGGCCAAAAAATTTTTTGAAATGATTGGCTCGTTTGTTTGATTTACAATATTCATATTTTCAATACGCATGTCATGAAGGCAGCCATATTGAAAAGATACTGTAATTTTAAAACTTTTTTTATTGGTAATTCTTAATGAATTTAACATATTGAATATTTTTCAGCGAACGGCTGAAAATTTTATATTTTTTATGAGTTCTTTCTGACGTTCTACTCTTGCCAGTATTTTGGGAACGTTCAAAATCTTCTTGTTCGTTGAAAATGACTTGGACATGCATATTTTTACTTATTACGTGAAGCTACATATTAAGTCAGTATATTCGTATATCGTATATATGTTATCGCTGCTGTTCTAAAGCTCGCTGCTGTTTGTTGCTGATTTTGGTCGCGCACAATTGCGTAAAGGAATGAAGCTGGATTTCAAGCTTTCGCAAGCTGATTGTCATATCCAAGAAAGTGCGCAATTAGAGGATCAAGCGCCAAATTAATATGTATTTACTAAAGCTTTCATTAAAGTCGCAATAAGTCGGTCATTTTTACCTCACTAAAGTCTAAGAATCGCTTTTTAGAAGCACTTACAAATCCAATACCTTAGAAAATCCAACAAAGTGCTGTTAATTGCAAAATGACCAGAGTACCTATTCTAGTACAAACATGCATTATTTCTAGCAAAGAAAGTTTGATGGAATCAAAAAGGACGAATATATTAATTGCGCATCATTACGGACATCAAAGGAGGGGACTAGAAAAAGTTACCTATTCACGAGTGTGAAAGTTGTACGAGTCTGCTAAATTAGACTTTACGATAAAAAACGCAAAAAATCGAAGCATATTCTACGGCCTGCAGAAGGAATTGCACTCGACGTAAAAAATAACAACAAGAACAGTTTATTCCTAGAAAAATAAGTCATCACTATTCAAAACGGCATAATGTGCATTCTTCCGCTAGCATGGCACGCACTGCTGTGGGACAGCAATTAACAAGATGGTGTGCTTGCC
This sequence comes from Mermis nigrescens, assembly GCA_036768485.1. Lineage (NCBI taxonomy): Eukaryota > Metazoa > Nematoda > Enoplea > Mermithida > Mermithidae > Mermis > Mermis nigrescens. The sequence goes on from JAVLUZ010000424.1 coordinate 8,471, forward strand.
ATAATTCATTTATAGAGAGCGGTTATATATTAAAAGAGAAATTTGATATTGATAAGAAACTAAATTTGGTTATTAAAACACATCTAAGTTCCCTCATAGTCTCTTTTTCTGAGCCAGTGAACAATGTTTTGTGAAGGCTTTTTCAGAAGCAGCAGAATATAATTCAATTTTTCGCGTTTTTTTAGCTGAAAGTTCAATTTTAGTAGACTCACAACTTTCACGAGTATACACAAGTAACTTTTTCCTTGCGCCTCTTTTATGTCCTTATTGATGCATAATTTTAAGTATATTCGTCCTTTTTGTCCCATCGGAGCATTTTTCTTTGCTAGTACCGTACTTCCAACTAGCATGATTTGAGTAAATCAGTCAGTAAACACATACAGTAATATGCCACAATAATGACAGCAGTCCAAAAAAAAAAAAAAAAAAAAAAAAAAAAAAAAAAACGGAAAGCAATATTTTTCTGAAGATCAGCATTATCTTTCTTAAAGAGAACAACCTTACCTTATTAAAACGTTTTAAATGTTTTCAGCTTAAAGTTTATGCAACTACTGGGTTTAAAGGATACTTATACTTGAATTCGTAATCCTGACGTTACATGAAACATTTCCAACAACAAAAAAATTAAGGTTTTTCAACGCTCTGAAACTGAAGTTAATTTTCAGTGTAAACTTTACAGAACTACCGGATGTACGAAAATATACAGTCAGATTCGTAACCTGACTCATACAGATTATATTTGAAAAATTAACGTTTTGTGACGCTCTGGATATAAAATAATTGTAGTGTAAACTTTACACATCCACAATGAATGAATAGTGTAAACTTTACAATAACTACTGTTTAATAGAGAAAACTAGCAGTCAGATTCGTAACTTGACGTAACAAAAACATTTTGAAAAATTAAGTTTTCGCAATACCCCTATCTGAAGTTAATTTTTATTGTAGACTTTACACAACCACCGGGGTAAACAAGATTTGTCAGATTCGTAATTCTGATATTACTCTAATATCACCATGATTATTTATGAATAAATCATCTCTCCACAATGGTCTAAGACAATCAACATTAAATGTAGACCACTTTACCTCAATATTAATCGCAAACAAACGCATCCACCTGACATATAGCGTTTGATTCCTGGTATATTTTAGATTCTGAAATCATGTCCAGACTCATATAGAAGGAGTTGGCCGAAAAAACAAGATATAAACACGTTTAACACCCGACTTTAAAACTTTACACCTCCCAAAAAAGCTAAATATTGATGTAAACAAGCGCAATTTGCTGTGACGTGTACCTTTAAAAAGTACTTTATTTTTATTTCATTCAACCTATCTCGACTTCTAAACCGAGAAAGTGGCGAACAAAATACGGACAGAAACGTAATTTCCACCATCCTAAACATTGTAAACTTTGGAAATCTAAACCTAACTCCCCGTTGAGTGTGAGGGAATTCGATTTAGGCCAGTTTGTAGCCTATAAACCGTAGTACGTTTGTAGTGCAAAACTTCTGTTCCGCAAAATATTTGAGATAGTTTATCAATCAAAATGAGGAAAAACAGCGTTTTTTTCGCCCATTTTTACACCCCGATCTCGAACTTTTACACCCCATAATTAAATCAATGTTTTGTTTTTTTAAACGCGTTTGTACGCGGGAATGCAGCCCTTAAAAGCACCTAATTCTCATATATTTAAATTTATCTCAATTAGATGGAGAGTTGCAGGTAAATTTTGACAGAGTGGTTTTGGACAACTATTGGGACTGTAAATTTCCCGATACTATCTCTGCATTGAGTGTACAAAAAGTTTTGCTGGTAAGTAGGAAAGCAGTCTTGCTACAGCACATTTATCCAGATAAAACCTTAAGTAGGACTCATAAACCGGAGTTGTTGGCAGACATAAAACAAGTCGAAAACTCCCACTAAAATGTGTCTTTTCACCCCAGATTTTTCGTACTCTTTACATTCCTATGTAAGAACTAATGCGAAATTAAAAGGGGCCATCTGAGAATTCTTTCTACAAATGTATGTCATTAAATTGTATAATGCATGTACTGAGTTGTGTACAAGCTGGCTGAAAATGGCGTCAAAGATTTGTATGTTATAACGTTACGCCGAAACTTTCACACGCTCATTATACACTCGGTAATGAGAGCAAATCAAAATGTCTGACGCTAAAATCACTAGGGGGTGCATAGGTGTTAGGTACCTAAGTATATTATAGGTTATGCGCTAACGCCCTACCTATGATTTCATATTTGTATATACCTACATTACGCGTGTAGGTAATGACGTGTTAAATAAGACGAGCAGTAGATGCCGTGCGATCGATATCATTATATCATTAAGTAAAGCCACCTTGATTCTTGAACACTTCGCAGAAAATATCGATATTCCTTCCGGCTTTACGGAGTTATTCGAGCGATTTTAATGCCATTTATATGACCTAGATTTAGTGGAATAAACGAGAAAGAAAAAATAAAATTTTGGTAAAAATCAGAAATTGAACAAACTAAAGCAAACATCGAACAAAAATAATAACGAAATTGTTCTATAAAATATTCCGTCCAGTATTTAAGGTCTTCACGTGCGCCAATAATGCCATAGCTACGTGCCTGGCTAGGAGCCTGAGGCGAGCGAACCGGATGGATACTAAGACAGGCTTTACGCCGATTGGCTGGGGAATTTGATAAAATAAGAAAATGAAACGGCTTACTAAAACGATTGACTATTTCGTGGGTTATCCACAATTCGAACAATGCCTCCCCGGCCCCCTCAGCGCAGAAAGGATTAGATTTTCGTCGGTCGTCGAGGACTGCTAAAACCGAGCCGCAAAATTGCAGAGAATTTGGAAAAAATCTGTTCGAGGAACCTTAATCTGGCAAATCATACGGGCTAGCATGTGATTTATAATTCAGATTTTAAATTTAAGGTTTCGACGCTTAATTAAATTAAAGTCTGGTGTCGAGGCCTAGAAAATTTGGAGGTTGTAATGTACACTTACTACAAAATAATATCGCGGCTGTGGATTTGATCCGCTGGCAGGCCATAGATAACGAGTAGGGCGACTAAGTAAGAGAATGAAAAAGTGACAGGGTCTCAAAAGAGTGTTAACCGATGAGAATTAGGTGAACTTTCCGTGCTATAATTCAGGTACGTTTTGGTGTTCCTATATCAATTACGCGTTTTCATTTCTTGACGCGTGAGCATGCATGACCTTTTGAACTTGTGCTCTTTTGCCTTGCTGACTGCTCAAAGCCTTACACCATGCAGCGGTGCGCGCGCTTTCATCTGCATTCCTTTATGGTTACATTATAGCGGCAGCTTTGATTAGCTGTATGCTTGTTCACTTTACGGATGGGTTGCAATGCGGATTCACTGTGCTTACAGTAAGATTTTACAGTAAGTTGTAAAGGGCAAATATTACAGGCAGGTGACACCCTTGATGGGAAACTGGGTCGCATTACAGTGCGTAGGCAGCACCAACATTCTGGAGGGGGGGGAGGATTTTCCAAAAGGTCAAAAACATGGTCTGCAAAATAGTAGTATGGCAAAAAAGCCTTTTGAACGTTTCTCACACGAGCACTATCCATTGGCATCAAAAATTGCTAAAGAAAACTTTTCAAAATTGAATTCGGAAAGATATTTTGGTTTCGATAGTGTTCGGCCTTCTGATAGGGGAGTGCATATCTACCCCTTATGCACAGGTGTGGTCACATTCCTTTGCTAATCTGTTGCTAACTAATCCATACTTGAAAAAACATTTATTTTTCCCATGTTTTCTGTGCGAATTCGTTCGTTCGCACCCTTTATTCTAGCTCGTATCGCTTTTCCTTTTGATCTCAGCTTAACTGACCAACCCTTACTTACAAATTAACGAAACGCTATGCGTGCATGAAGCAGGATCTTTTGTATGAAGTCGCTAAAACGAAATGATAATATGGAACGTTACATTATTCTTTCACTACATATACTTCGCGTAACATCAAAAAAATATTTTACGAGTTTACCGTCAAAAATGTTTTAGTAAATGTCGCTTATACCTGATACTGGCAATCAGATAAACATCCTACTTTTTTCGCACTACGCAATTTGCGAATCAGACATTTTCATACTACAATATTTTTCCAAGATTGCGAGACTTTAATTTTGATCTCATTCAATACACTCGTTTACGTTAAAAATTGTTTATAACTTCGCCTTCGGTGCTCAAAACGCTGAAAATTTTTGGGGATCGCTAAAACCAGTTTGACTCACGGTCGCTAAAGCCCTAAACACGGCCGAGACTCTCCAGAATTTGGGTCTTGCTCATGCATGATAATAATCATAGTCTGTTTCACATAACTTCGTGCATAAATTCTAAGAATTTTTATCGACAGTAGACCGAGAGTCACGATAATTATATATCATACAATGCCTATAATCGCAAGCCGTCAGCTTTTTGTTGGATATGGTTCTAAAATTTATGACCGAAGTTGTATGAAACAGACTATAGGTACTAAGTGCTTGATAATGCTTAAGTAATAGTCGAACGACTTCTGCGTTTGGTTGAGCTCCGGGCTGCAAGCTTACTAGTCCATTCAGCCAAAGAACGTTAGTTAAAGATAAGACAGAGTAAATAGACTGATTAACACTTAGGTAGGTACATGGTACCTAACCTACGTAATAAAAGCGTCGTGTTAGCCTTATGCATGATTAAATGATCACGGCATCGTTCAATCAATACATTGATCTCTTCCGCTTCAAATATCCTATCTTCACTATATTTTCATTTATTTTTTATTTTTTTACTTCACTATTTTGATTTTAACTATTATAAGTGCGAAATAGAAATTTTCATCCGCACAACGATGCATTCAAAGATTCTTTTACTCTGTGCTGTCCGAATTAAAAAATATTACGAGGTAAGTTCAAATTTGTTTTGTAGCCTGTTTTAACAATCTCAAACGGTTTAAGGAAAAAGCCGTTTAAAATGAAACAAATTGCTTTTTCAGTGCCATTCTCTCTTTGCGTAGGTACGTTTCATAATTCCTTCTCAGTTTTTGATGACGTTGTTTTGCCATCAGTGGCGGATCTAGGATTCTCCTAAGGGGGGGGGCAGTATCTCAACTTTCCTAAGAACAGCCAAAAATAGGTCCCCGAATTTGCCCTTAACGCGCGAAACAGCGTTTTTCCGGTGTTTTACATTGAATACTTTTACATAAAATCACTTTTGACGCAATATTTTTTCTAATTTTGAAATTTCCGACAATTTTGTGCGAAAAAATTCGATTAAATTTCTTTGACATTAACAAAAATCTGGCACGCCGGAAAATTTGTGAAATTAAGGCGGATAGACGTCTAGAAGCATGATTTACTGCTTGATTTCCTGTACTTATAGCATTTGATGCGAAACATCTGAAATTTTTAATTGAAAATAGAAGAAAACTATGCAAAAATAGCTGTTTCTGCTGTTAAAATTGTTTTGAAACCTACATGGATGGAAAATGGCTTCCAGGTCGCCAAGAAAGTAAATAAATGTCAATAAAAAAGGTTAAAGTACAGGCTTTTCACCTAAACGTGGGTATTACCCGCAAATAAATATATCATCCAGCGCGTAGCGCCGGAAAAATTTGAGAAATTTTGGTCGCTGACGGCCAAAAATCATCGCAAATTGCATATCCATTTTTTATCTCGCCAAATATCCTTGGCCAATACCCCGCCCGCCTTAACTCCGCCCCTGTTTACCGTACTGAGTTTTTAAAAATTTTTCCCCAAATAATCATGTTTTAAAAGAATTGAAATAGATTACTAAAATAGGATTGAAATTTTTAATAATTTAAAGCACGATTATGGTAATGCTATACTCGTATGTGGTCAATTCATTATATCGTACTACATGCTTACGTCGAAAAAATAAATCGCTAGTCGGAATCCTTATATTTTTTAATGGTTTAGCACATTCGATTCAATAAACGTGGCCGAGTCTAAGCTAGAGCGACTTTCAGCTGCTCTCGATTTATGTGATGTATTGAATTTGAGTGGAAAAATTATAGCCCGTCAAGAACTAATTTTCTTCCTTTTACGTGAATTAAATAATGGGCGCGGTCTGTGATGTATAGAATCCATTTTCTTGATCATTAGTACTTTAACTCGTTGGCCACTAACGGTTGCTTTTTAAAATTCGTGGCTTAATCGTCCATGCCTTGGGTACGTACCCCGAACTTAGTCCTAATCTGCTAAAATATATAAAACAATTATTACAAAAAATCTCAGCAGGGTGAATTAAGTCATCGAAAGAATTTAGAAACTAATGAAGAATAAACTTATACGCACCGAAATATATAAATACATGTAAATTTCAAGCTTGTCACAACGTCAAATTGGAGATTTTTTAGAGTTTTTAATTTTTTTCTAAATTTAAAATTCGTCGATATTGCAATCATACAGGGTAACACAATGGCGTTTAATTATAATAACTTTTATTAAGGTTTACACTAGGTTTACACTTTTATTAAATTATTTAAATTGGATTTCCAAGCTTGGACTAGTAAACGTTATTAACAGAAAAACAAACTGATAGGCGAAGAATGGTTTAATAAATTGTTTTAGGTAAGGCTCGAAGTTCGTCAAGAAATGGATACAAATTAAAATTAAACGTCATGCTAATCTACAGCGTAAGGTCAATTTCAATCACGTTTTGGATAAAACTTTCAATTTTCATCCCTCCTTGGCCTTCATTTTGCTGATTTCCTCAACTTACGTTTCTGGTTCTACCTCAGTTGTATTACTAGCTCGCGTCTACCTACTCTGACTACCATATTTTTGCTGAATTTTATTTATAATATGTACATACGAGTACGTGTATAATTCACGTCAAACGCGAAACGATGCTTCTGTTAAAGGCCCTAAAGTTTGGACAGTTGGAAAGCTTTAGTACATTTGAAGCACGATTATTCTTCAGCTAAAGCTACCTATATTTGTATGTTGTGTAGATGGGTAGGTGCAGTAAGTACGTGTGCACCATATTTTCCAATGATAAAATGTCCTATTGCTATTCGAGTGATCAATTATCTCATTTTGAATAGATAATTTCTAATAATTCCTGAACAAACATGAATAATTTTCTAGCAAAATCAGGCTTCTATTATAATTAGATGATCCTCCAGCACTGCAGGACTTGTGGGGTTTTAGACCTCCCAGGACCAAAAAAACCCGCATATTACGGTAGACCATCAGAATTGAATTTTCGGCATTTTTTAGCGAATTTGTCTCATCAGACTCCCAGAATTTGGTTGTGGCCGCCTATGACCTCCACTCTTCGTCTCGAACGTAATTAAAAATCAATGTCTATTGGTTTAGTTAGGATTATCGCACGAGTACTTACCCACAAAATACAATGCTCTCGAGTGACCTGCTATTAGGATTTTTTAAAGTAAATTTTGGATGGTGTTTTGGCTGACCTTAAAATAAATCCCTCATTGTACTTATTCGGCAGAGTGTTCAGTTTCTTGATGCTGTTCTTAATTTATTTCAAAACCCAAAAAGGTTTGATTCATTTTATTTTAAACCATGAAATGAAGGTTACCTTGAATTTAAACTTTTCCTGAATTTTACTTGTTTTATGAACAAGCTAAAGTTTTTTTTTGAGCAAATTGTTTCTGGCATAAATTAATTTTTTCAACAAATTCGAGCTTGTCGTTCTTGCATTTTTCATTCAGACTCACAAAACACTTGTGCTTCGAGTTAGTATGTTTGCCATTTGTATGGGAAAAAAGTTTCTAAATATTTGCTTCGAAATGCAATTGCTGCTGTTCGTGTTTTTAATTCTGACGACAAAGGTCCACTGGTGCTACGATCACGTCAAGGCTAACTTAACAAAAGAGCAGAATCAGACCGAAGAAAGTAAGCAACGAAATTACATTCCGGCACTTGCGCTTTTTGTTTTTCCACAATAATGCTGGGATAGCTCCACATTCCGAACTCTCGTAGCAAGCGAATACCGAAAATCAGCAATCGGCTTTTCAAAGATTTTTTCATGTTAATATAGAGATCAAAGAGATGTGTTTAAGATGATGCTTTTTCGTCTTTCTGATTTTCACTTTTATTGAATCAGTTGCATGCAGTTTTTTTACTACTTTTTTGTCTCTTTGCGTCTTTTACTTTTTTATTTTTTTGTTTTTTACTATTTTTTAATCAGCACTACTTTACTACTATTACTACTACTACTATTACTGCTCACTACGGGCTTCTGTGCAAGAGAATGATCCTGGTATTTGAAAATCCTTTGACAGAATGGCTGAGCTTAGAAAATTCTTGCACTTACCACCGGTCGATTACTAACACTGAAGTTCAATAAATTGTGGAAAATAGTAACTAAAAACCAGGCTCTGGTTTTCATATTCTCTAGTTTAAACGAGGCGTAAACCTGTGTTTGATGAACGGAGACAAACTGACACAAGCCAGACTTAAACCTGACATGACAGCATGCTTCAGGGGCTTCAAACAGAACATATCTGCCCGGTCATGGCGGTCAAGCAGACAGCTATTGTTAAAATTGACTTTTGACATCGCTTCAAACGTTAAAATAGCATAGAAGGCATTATAATTCACAGTAAGTAGTCGAAAGCAGTTTTGAAAGAAAGTTTAGTTTTTGCACGTTTTTTTGACCTTAATTTTGCCTCATTTTCCGCTGAAAATGTCCCATTTTCTTCTAGAGGAGGTCTATAGCATACATGGGCAGTTACCATAGTTGCAAAGCATGGCCAATCTGGGGGAGGGGGTCAGCCGTTCTGGGGGGCAAAAATTGAGATTTTCGAATACAAATGACCTCAGAAACTTGTATAAGCGCTTAAATAGCGTTAAAACTACTTACGCAGTTCCTGTCAAATTGAAGCATTTTCGAAGAAAATCTTCATTTTTCATCCATTTTGGCCTCCATTTTGCCTCATTATTCCCACAAATTTCCCATTTCTTTATTATGGGGGGTCAGGCAGGCAGGACCCCCTCCAAACCTCACCCCGTGTGCATGTCTGGCATTGACCAAATTCTGGGAGGTCTGTTGGATGGAGCAAAATTCAGAAAATCACAAAAAAACAAAAAAAATTCTTTCTGGCGGTCTATCGATCAGGGGCTGGCGGTCTGCTGAATTCTCGGGTGGCTACTAAATCCGCAGACCCCTGCAAGCCTCAGTGTGTTATGCATATTTGCTTAATATCATTCTGAAAGTATTAAATTCAACCCTTATGGCTATGACGACGTTTTAAAAAATTTTTGGATTTAAACGACATTCTATCGTCCGTGAAAGACACAGTGGGTTACTGCTCTATCAGCTGGACCGAAGGGTCGATCGGTGCTAATTTATTCAGTCTCAACAATGGAACAATCCACACGTTGCTAGTGGAAGTGATCAATTCAGAGGAAACTTCAATGTCATTATCAGGGCGACAGGAGACTCCCAAAAATATTGCTGTCGATCTATTTTGTCCATTAGTTCGCCTCCAAAGTCTCGATTTTTCGTCAGACGAATTCGACAATGAATCAGAAGGCCCTGATACGCAGCAGGTAAGGGCTCACCTCAGTAAAATTTCTTGCCAGTCTTAATGCGGACCATACGTGGGCAGCAAGAAAATTCGGGAAGGGGGTCAGGATGGGTAAAATTGGCAAAAAATGTTACTAAAAACATAATTCTGGGGTCTGCAGTAACCTGGGGGCTTTCAACTTTTGAGGGGGTACAAACCCATAAAACCCCCACGCCCATATGTGACGCGGACCTCTTATCGTGCATTTGCGGAAATCGCATTTCTACCGTGTAATCTTTCTCGAAATTTTTTGTAGAGCTTTTAGACTTTCAAATTTTATTTTTATCTAAATTTTTTCGTAATTTTTTGTGAATTTATGCAACACATTTTGTAACTTATTCCTTTCAAATTTTGAAATCTTCGATCTTATAGTTTGAAAAAAATGTTGCGCCAATTTCCAAGTCGTATTTACTAATTTCCTGTCTTTATTATTTTGAAAAGCACCTACGGCTTATTTCGGGCTGTTTTAATGCCGCCTTTGAGGTAATTTTAGCCCTTAAGGCTAAAAAAGTAGAGCTGTGTTATGCACAGGATTATTATTGTATATAATATATAGGTATCAGGGATACGCTTCATAACAGATGGGACTGGTCGAGCTCAATTGAACGATACGTTATCACAATTTCAGCGGCGGATTTTACTGAAAGGCGAAATCATAGTCGTTAGCATATGGAATGATCAGTATGAAATGGTTGCTCGAACGTTACGTCCAGTGCAGGCGTTTTACGGTAATTTTTTCACATAAGATATACCAGAATAAATCTTAAGCAAAATTCGTTAGATAAAAATAATGTCAATAACCATAATGCTAACAATAATAATAATAATAACAAAAATAATAAAATAATAGTAATCATATTTGAAAAAAATGATAATAATAATAACAACAACGAAAAACAACAACAACAACAACAACAATAACAACAACGACAACAACAACTAGTGAGTTCTATAAGTTCAAGATAAAAAAGTGAGTAGACATTGCACTTTATCAAAAAAATCGAATCAAAAGCAATCTTAATACTAATAATAATCCTCTAAATAGTAACTCAGATCGCAAATGCCTGACAGATCCGATCAAATCTGTATTTTGTGGCACCAACGAGTCACAGCAACTCATTTATAGCTTTTGAGCACAATTTCAAAAGCTCTGATAACATTTTTTCTGCTTTTGTGTCGTAGAATGAAAAGGGTATTGTTAAAAGTATCAGAAAATTTTGCTTAGGGCTGTCTAATTTGAAAATGGTTAATTTAAAAACCTAATTTTATAATTTAGAGTTTGGAATTATTGAAAAACGACAATAATTTCAAGTGACGGATCGAGGATTTTCTGACAGGGGCGGAACACCAAATTTCCCTATTAGTGTCAAAAATTGTCCGTAAAATTAGTCAATTATGTTGAGGTATCGGTTTTTCGGTTTTTTGTCGTCTTTAGGCAGGCAGAATTATTTCTGATATGAAAAAAGCATGAAAAATTTCAAAATTTCTCCTAAAACGTTCAATGAAAAACTCGAAAATTTGACCCAAAAAACGACACAAAGCGCCGAGAATCGAAAGATAATTGTAAGAACTTCATAATCTTTATTATTTACAAAGTACTCTTGCGACATAAAAATGAATTTTTTAGAGCAAAAAGAAAGTCTACTTAATGTCACTAATGAGCACTAACCAGCGCGCGCCGGAAACATTAGAAAAATCACGATAAAAATTGCTAAAATCATAAAAAATACACATCTATTCTTCGTTGCGCCCAAATATTTTTTGACGACAGGGGCGGCCGCCCTTCCCCGCCTCCCCCTCTAAATCCGCCAGTGCTTGCAGAGCACTTAATTATGTTTCGGATAATAACTTCAAAGTAAGATATACTTTGAAAAAAGCGTTACCATAAGTACATAGCTCTGAATAATAAAGTGAAAAAGCGCATGCACATGAAGTCGGCAATCGAGCTCTATTCTACAGAAACAGTATCTAAAAATTTGCATGAACTAATTTAAGATACAATACAACATTGTTGGGAAGTCTTATTGTTCAATGCCTAAACACTTGAGGCACGTCGGCGAAATCGAAAGCGATAAGACGAATTAAATCGACGCAGCCGTGAGAATGGAAAAACCGAGATAAATTTGTTTCTAATCAATAAAAAAATAAGTTTTCGAGAGTGCGCTATTAAAATTTAACCTCCGAAGCAAAATTGAACATTCTACGACATGATATTTGTATATTCTGTCCACGATGCTTAGAAGTCGATTTCTGAAGGTTTATTATTTCGTGAAACCCTCATTGTACATGAGTCATTGCCACACATGGGCGTGGGGTATTGTACCCCTCCAGAAGTTATAAAACCTCCCGCAGATTACTGTAGACCAGCCAGAATTCTATTTTTAGTAACATTTTCGGCGATTTGACCCATTCTGACACCTCCCTCTATACGTAGGCAGCACCGAAATTCTGGGGGGTGCAAGATTTTTCAAAGTCAAAAAATGGCCTTAAAAATGGTGGTATGGTGAAAAAACACACCATTTTTCAAGGTTTCTCATCGAGCACTATACATTAACATAAAAAAATTGCGAAAAAAACGAAAAAAATTTCAAAAATTGAATTTGGGGGGTATTTCGGTTTCTGGGGCGTATTTTGGTTTCTCGGGGGGGGGTGCATCCCACCCAAACCTCCTTCATGCACAGGTGTGCCTCCTCCCCCAGAATTTCAGTGTTGCCCATGTATGGTCATTGTTCTTATTTTAACTTCGTCGGCAGTATTATTCAGATCGGAATGCTTCATTGCCGAAAATGACGAATAAAGTGGGCGTCTGTGATGTTAATGCGACGAAAGGGTCGCTGAAAGTTAGCGTTAATAATCTCAAAGTTCGCAAAAATTATGCATTTCTGGTCGAAATGATCGGTAGAACGCGAGCCATTAATAAAAGCTTAATGGACGATCAGCTCCGCGAATGGACGAAGCATACTACGCAAAATGACGTCAGATTGGTTTTTGAACTAGAACATTACTGGCATTCGAAATTTTCTTCCAAAATTTCCAATAATGCTTTTAAACCAGCGTCGCCTACGATTTCGACGGCCTTGCTGAGCGCCAAGAACGGTAGTTCTGTACCGTCGCAGCAAGTAATTTGAAAAGAAAAAGGAAAAATCAATCAAATTAAAAATTTTATATTTAATCAAAAATGTGGCAAAAGTGCAAAGTGGACAGTAAAAATTAAAAAACTTAAATAAAAATTTTGCAGTGCTCAAATTTTTATATTGTTCTGACGTTTACGGTAAGCCGTAAATAGCATTTACTTAATTTCTTCCCGTCGTGTGATCAAAAGGGGACATAAAAAATAAAAAGAATCGTAAATAAGGTTTTCTGACAATAAGTGGGCGGTACGAAAATTCTAGGGGTGCAAGATTTTTCAAAGGTCAAAAAATGTCCTTAAAAATAATGTATGGCGAAAAAAACACAATTTTTCAACGTTTTTCATCGAGCACTATTCATTGGCATCAAAAAATTGCGAAAAAAACAAAAAAAATTTTCAAGAATTGAATTCTGGGGTGGGGTGGTATTTTGGTTTATAAGGGGGTTTTATTTTGGTTTATCCCTCTACGCCCAGGTGTTTTTACTCTTTTTATCGACTCGAGCAAATTAAGCGTGATCTAATCGGCGCACGCCCCGATTATACATTTTGTAGGATTGTTCACTGTTACGTTTAAGCTAAAGGCATACTTTTTTAAGCAAAACAATATTTTAGAGAACAAAGTTTTGTGTGATTTGATAGACAAAAAAGCAAAAGCAAAAAGTTCCTATTGCTTTATTGGCGTTAAAATGTTGAGGTTTGAATAGACTGAGAAATAATGGTTAAAAAACGCTACAATTATCGATGTCATTCGTTTTTTACGACGGAATCAGCGATTTCTAAATAAAATGATTTTCAAGAACACATGCAGTATAAATATGTTTATATGCTATGTTAAGGAAAATTGTATGACAAAGGTATACCATACATGTATATATATAGCATGGGAATTCGGGAGGGGGCAGGCCCAAGAAAATTTTAAAAAGTGCCTTTTTTGGGCGGGTTATAAAACGATGGGTACACGTCGAAAACGATGTTTTTTGACGTTATGGCCAATGCTTGTTCTTTCTAAAACATAAAACTTGAAAAAATTTGAAAAAACACTTTTTAGCCAAAACGCTTAAAAAGGCACACTTTTTCCATTTTTGCGAAAAATTAACGATTCTAGGAATCTCAGCCAATTTTCGGTGAGTCAGTCGCCATTCTGGGAGGGAGGGATCAAACCTTCAAACCCCCAAGAACACGTATGGTACCTACCCTTGAAGAGATTGTAAAGCTGATAACTTAACACACCGTGATGAACCTAAAATTTTTAGTTTTAGCTGCTAATGGGAAAAATGGCAAAAAATAAGAATTTTGGCCAACACTTGTGTATGAATATTTGACATACACTTTTAAACTTTAACCTTCAGGCGTTATGTGTAACATTATAGTCGGTTTAAGCTAGCCTTAAGTCTGAAATGAATAATAGAAAGTTAGCTCACGTACATTAGGTTGCTTTGATAAGCCAAGTTGGGAAATTAAAAAGGAAAATATTCACAAAATTTATTTCATTTTTTGACGAAATAATTTCATTAAAATTTGATGTCTACGACCTCAGAATTTACTTCTATCGCATTGTATTCCGTAGAGCGTCTCTTAATCGCTATGTAAGAAATTCATTTATGACTTAATAGATAATGCGAACTTGGTTCGAAACGGACTCTTACGGCTGTGCGCGATTTGATAAGCTGCTGACAAAATTTCAACACTGGATTTTGCTAGGAGGCGAAACATTATTGATAAGCGTTTGGAATGAAGATTACGAATTAGTGTCCCGGGCATCGCGATTATCGAAGGATTTCTGCGAAAAATCTCGAAAGAACCGGACGGTGTCAGACAGAATCATGGAATCAGGAGAACATTGGTTCTTGGAGGAATATTTGATATCATGCAGAAAATACATAGGAAAATGAATTAATCGGAAAATTAAGTAACATATCTTGCGTTGTTTAAGCCGAGTGAAATTTCCCGAAAAAAAACATCAAAGTTATATGTAGTTTTCGAAAAAAATCGATTTACTTAATTTCCATTCGGCATATAAGACAGTTTTCAATTTAGATCGTTTCTTGGAAAAAACTTGATTGTTTGAAGCTGGAAGTTTAAGTATTTTTAGCAGCTCTCATTATTGGTATCAATCACTTGTGGGCGTAAGGGGGTTTGGCGGTACGCACCCCAGAAGGCTGAATACCCCCTCCCGAAATCAAAATACCCCCTAGAATTCAATTTTTGAATTTTTTGTTTTTTCGCACTTTTTTGATGCCAATGGATAGTGCTCGATGAGAAACGATTAAAAATGGTGTTTTTTCGCCATACCACCATTTTTGAGACCATTTTGTGACCTTTAAAAATCAAGCACCCCAGAATTTCGAAAAAATTGGTTAAAAAATTTGGAGCAATGCCCGGCTTACTGTAGCCAATAAAAAATTTCGCCAAAAATGGCTATTTTCGGCTTTAACACCTTTAGCTTTGTTCCTATCTGATTTTCGATGGCATATTCCAGGTGGAAAATTTAGAGCTGAGCACGACCCAAGTGTTCCGATTCTAAAATACTCAATGATTAAGGCGCTACGATAAGAAATCAATAAATCAATAATTGGATTAATCTCAAATTGCTCCAATCCTAGCCATAAGATTTTGATTTTTTGTCATACATACTAGTTTTTGGAGAACATTATGGTACTAGCAATGAAAAATGCTTCGATGGAACAAAAAAGACGAGTATACTTGGAATTGTGGATTATTAAGGTTGTAAAAGGAGGGGACTAGGAAAAAGCTACCTATTTATATGCCTAAAGTCGCAAAATCTGCTAAAAATGAGACTTTCTCTAAGCAACGAAAAAAATCGAAGTACATTCTGCGGCCTCTGAAAAAACGTAACCTTCTTTAAATAATTTTCAATGCTTCACGTTAGAGTGTATAAACATATTCTTAAATTTAAACTTTCCATGAATTGCTCGCAAGTTGCAACGCACTGCTTTGTATCGTGAAGAAAACTAACTGCAATTGTGTTCAAAGGTGTTTTATTTTGTTACTATGAGCATTATAGCAAGCAAACCTGGCGTCAATTGGTTAGTGCAACAAATTGTTGCAGGCATGCAAGTGTACCTACATGTAGTCTGCTTCACGTAAGTTTGCTCGTTTCCTACTGCTTTGAACCAACAATTTCTTAGATTGTGTTGAATGCAACAATGTTCGCTCATCATTCGATTGGCTCACAAAGTCGTTCATAGTTTACTCCACCTACTTTCCCATAGCTACTGGGTAGCTAACTTGCTGCTTTTTCAATCGTTTTTTGCTTCAGTAGTTTATTTCAATCTGCAGACCGCAGAATATACTTCGAGGTTTTTGCGTTGCTTAGAGAAAGTCTGACTCTTAACAGATTTTACGACTTTAGGCATATACGTAGGTAGCTTTCCCTAGTCCTCTCCTTTTACATCCTTAATAATCCGTAATCCCAAGTATATTCATCTTTTTTGTTCCATTGAAGTATTTTTCTTTGCTAGTACCCTGCTTTTAATTAGCACGATTTGAGTAAATCAGTCAGTAAACACATACGGTAAAATGCTGCAATAATGACAGCAGTCCAAGAACGCGAAAAACAGTATTGTTCTAAATATCAGCATTATTTTTTAGAAAACAAGACAACCTTACCTATTTAAACAGATTGATTCTTTTCATCGTGAAGTTTACGCAACTACTGGGTGCGAAGAAGAC
Source organism: Mermis nigrescens (assembly GCA_036768485.1). NCBI lineage: Eukaryota > Metazoa > Nematoda > Enoplea > Mermithida > Mermithidae > Mermis > Mermis nigrescens. Next base: position 24,857 of record JAVLUZ010000424.1, read on the forward strand.
TTACACTCATATTCGTAATCCCGACGTTACATAAAACATTTAGAAAAATTAAGCTTCTGCAACGCTCTGAAACTCAACTTAATTTTCAGTGTTAACTTTACACAACTGCTGGATGTAAAGAAAACATAAATTTAGATTCGTAATCCTGACCTTTCGGGACAAATTTCAGAGAAAATTCGCATTTCGCAACACTGTGGAAGTAAAATAAATTTATAGTGTAAATTTTAAACATTAATGATAAATAAATAGTGCAATCTTCACGCAACTACTAGGTATAGAGAAAACTAATAGTCAGCTTCTAATTCTTAAGTTACATAGGACATTTTGAAAAAATTAAGCTTCCGCAAGGCTGTAGAACTAAAGGTAATTTGCAGTGTAAACTTAATAGGGTAAAGAAGATTTTAGTCGGATTCCTTATTCAGATATTACTCTGATACTACGATCAACATTCATGAAAAAATTGGTCTCCTAATTGGCCTGAAGACGTATACATATTAGATGTAAACTATTTTACACAACTGTTGAGTGTAAACAAACGCGCCCAACTGTCGTATCACGTTTGATATTTGGTACATTTTTAAACTTGAGATCATGTTAAGACTCATAACCGGAGAAGTTGACTGGCAAAAACCTACCAGAAACGTCTTTTTTCACCCCAAAGTTGGAAGTTTACACCTCCAAAAATAAGTCAGCATTGAGTGTAAATAAACTCGGCCAAGTGCACTTTGTAATCATTGACATGTACCTTATTTTTAAAACAGTACGTGCTATTCAACTCCTTACCGGAGTAGCTGACAGACAAAAAATAGGCAAAAACTTTTTTTATTCTAGAGTTTAAACTTTACACTATCAGAAATAACTATGTTTTGATTTTAAAGAAGGGCGCCCAAGTGCGATGTGTAAGCCTTGCGACATACTTTATTTTTAAGAATACTCCGCTCATTCTGATCTATAACTGGCGCGGTTTACAAACTGAAAGAAGGGGAAAACGTGTTTTTTTGCGTCTACCTACAGAGTGTAAAGTTTAAACCGTCAGAACTAACTACGTACTGATTTTACGCGAACGCGGTCAACTTTATCATTTAGCTCTCGAACACTTAGTACTTTTCCTTATAAAGATTTTTCTGATGATTCACGAAAAATTTAGCAGACGTAAACAAGTCGAAAACTCGACCAAAATATGTCTTTTTCACCCCCCCAGATTTTCACACTCTGTACACTCCCATTCGAGAACTAATGCGACATTCAAAAAACGAAAAAGTGTCATCTGAAGCGTTCTTTTCTACAATTTAAAACCATTAAATTGTTTTAGGCGTTAATACTGAGTTGTTAACAAGCCGTGGAAAAACCCGTCCGAAATTGCTATATGTTATAACCTTTCACAAAAACTTTACACGTTCTTTCCAAAGTCGGTATTGAGTGTAAAAAACAACAAAAAACACAGGCAACGAATTTTTCTATTATCTTTCTTTGAAAATAACTGCACCTCCCAGATGTGTCCCGGTTTGGCTGTAGGGGGATGCACAGCATACGTGGGCAGCACCAAGATTCTAGAGGGGAGGAGTGCAAGATTTTTCAAAGGTCAAAAATTGCCTTAAAAATGGTGGTATAGCGAATGAACACCATTTTTCAACGTGTCTCATCGAGCACTATCCATTGGCATCAAGAAATTGCGAAATGAAGAAAAAAATTTAAAAATTGAATTCTAGGGGGAGGGGGTATTTTGGTTTGTGGGGGAGGTATTTTGATTACGTCCAGGTGTGGTGCACAGGTGTTAGGAGGGGACCCAAGTATATCATAGATACGCGCTAACGCGCTACTTATGATATTATAGGTATATCACAGTATATTATAGTAAATTATAGTTATTGAATGTTATGGGTACTTACGCGCTAACACGCTACTGTGATACTACATGTATGGCATAGCATATGCGCGTAATTCATACTTCAATTCAAGAAATCTCAACAACCAACAGATGTTACTAAATTTTGAGGCTGGATTCGTAATTCTGATGTGATGGAGAACATTTTTTTAAATTTAGCCATTCACAATACACTAGAGAAAAAATTACTTTTCAGTCGAACATACGTCTTCTTGGGGAGCTTTGACCCCACTCAAGAATGGCAGCTGATTCCCCGCAAAATGGCTGCGATGCGACCCCCAGAATTATCAATTTTTTATAAATGTTGTAAAAAGTGTGCGTTTTTAGCTCATTTTTGGCTCAAAAAATCTCAAATTTTCTCTGCTTCGCGCCATATGCATATTTTTTGACGATATTTTGTTCATTTACTCTTTCTTCAAAGTTTTTGAGATTTCTGTACGTTTTCGTGTTCTATAAAGAGCAAGCACTGTCTGAAACGTCAAAACAGTGTTTTGACGTGTAACCATGGCTTTTAGCCTAGAAGTGCACTTTTTAAAATTTTTTCGGGCCTGACACGCTCCAGAATTCCCATGCTGTGTATTTATGTGAAACTGTATACAACTACCGAGCGTAAAGAAGTTTTTAGTCAGAGTCGAAACAGATGTTACGATCAATGTTTATGAAATCTTCACAATGGCCTGAAGACAAATAAATGTTGGGTGTGAATCATTTTACACCACTGTTCAGTGTAGAAAAACGCGCCCAACTATTTGTAATGTGCCGCCCACCGTCGGTACTTAAATACTTAATTCTACCTAGACGGCGGGGATTACCTACCTACGGGGCTTACCCAAGTACCTAGGCTACACTTAGCGCTGGTCAGGTTGCTAGAGACTCTATGTCACGTTCCAACCAACAATAACCCTCAAAACCTACGGCCTCGATCTCCTCGGTCCTACTTTGCTGACCGCGCTTTTGCGGAGAATCTAGACAGCGAAGCCCTAGAAATTAAACGCACTTAAACCCGGATATTGCTCGCAAAGTCAGTTGACCTTTTCCTAAGAACCCCAGAAAATCTCAAGTTGATAATTTAACTTATTTTCTCTGGCATACAGCAGTTTCGAATATGTTTTGGGTCCTAATAGCACTCATGAACAATGATTCCAACAACAGCGAGCTCTACGCTGGGCAGTCATCATACATAAGAATAAAGTTAAAATTTTTATGAGTTTGGGGATCGAAAATAGGTAAATGAATTCTGAAAGGAAAAGAATACGAATAAGGATTCACCTTTCAAATAGGCACTAAAAAAGTTCGTGGTGCTGGGCCGCAGTGTCGAGTTACCCGCGGTATATGTTATCACACTATAACTAATTTAATAAACGAATTGAACAAAACACAGCTCTAGCGCGAGAGAAATCCAACTTTTTATACAGCGTGAGCGAATATAACGACTTTAGACAGCAAATAGCCAAAACGTCAAAGAGTGAAGAAAATCCATCAGACAAGTGTATACTAGCAAAGAAAAATGCTCCGATGGAACAAAAAAGATGAATATAGTTGGAATTGTGGATTATTAAGGATGTAAAACGAGGGGACTAGGAAAAATCTAACTAAAGTCGCAAAATCTGCTAAAAATCACACTTTCTCTAAGCAACACAAAAAATCGAAGTATGTATATCCTGCGGCTTCGAACAAAGTGTCTTTTTTAATTATTGTTCAAAGTTTCAGATAAGAGTGTATAAACGAAATCTATAATGTTTACTTTCTTTTAAATTGCTGGCAAGTAGCAACGCTGACTAGCTTCGTATCTTGATTGATAGAAAACTAAGTGGTATTGTATTTAAAGGTGTTTTATCTTGTTATGAACATTATAGCAAGCAAAGCAGGGGCCGATTAATTAGTGCACACAATCGTTACGGGAATGCTACTATACTTACGAGCAACTGCCCGTAAGATTCGCACGGTTTGTACACAGACGGTCCCGATGGCATGTCGCAAAAACAAATGAAATTTCGCCCATCGGTAGGCCCTGGCGTCAGATGAAAATGTGTAAAGTAAAAATTTACAAAAATGCTCCTGGGCTTTTATAGCAAGCATCAAAGTTCCGGGTTTTGAATTTTTGCGAAAAATGTCTGTTTCCGAATATTTCTAAAAACTCCATTAATACTTGTTCGTTTTTCATAAAATTTCGATTACTTTATAGAAAAATGGACGTCCTACTTTCTGATGGAAGTTGTTTCGTAGTAGTCTCCATTTCAACACATGATATTCAGGCTCATATAAAAAATTTTGTTGTCCAACTTCAGTCGCATTTTTAGACCTGTAAACGGGTTGTTACAACATCGAGAATGAAATTTTTAGATAGAGAAAATCTTACTGATTTTAAAACATGTTTCAAATTTTATGCCCGGTTAATGGTTCTTTTTAATGCTAATTTTTTCAAAGTGTCATGGACAACAGGCTTGGTACCTACGTACTCATATGTATATGTGCAGATCGAGTAATGAATTGCATAATAATTTTATTCAGTGTGGCAACTTAGTGTATTTTAGTTTAGGCTGATCGCAAAACCAAGTTTAAAACTTTGTTGGGCCAATTTTTTGATCAACACCAAAAACTGGCTAGGATTTGGATCGACCTAGTTTTAGTCAAGCAGGACTAAGAAAGGCTACACATGTACATATAGTATTGATTGCAAATTACTTTTCACGAATTATTATCGTCTACGATTATTTCGCAAAATCCTGAGCGTGGAAATTTATTTCCAGTGCCTAATCGAGCAGCCACAAAAAGCTGTTCTAGTCAGCCTACTGTAATAAGGTTTTGCGTAAAAAAACTTCACGTGCATAATTATCAATTGTTATGACTATTTTGTGATTGTTGCTTCAACTCTGTAATTGAATGAAAAAATGGTAGCTACCATAGGTGGGCAGACCGAAATTCTATGGGGGAAGTGCAAAATTTTTCAAAGGCCAAAAAATGGTCCTAAAATGGTGGTATGGCGATGAGGACACCATTTTTCAATGTGTTTCATCGAATACTATCCATTGGGATCAAAAATTTCGAGAAAAGCGGAAAAAATTATTTTTGAAATTGAATTCTGGGGGTACATATTTTGGTTTCTGGGGGAAGGGGTATTCGAACTTCTAGGGGATGCATACCCCAACCACCCACTCCCACATGTAGAAGGTACCTATGTATGTATTTATGCATAAAGCTTTGTAAAAAACACCAGCATTTCTAAATAAAGATGAACACAAGAAATAGGTAGTATAATAGATAACAGAATCAAGTTAACGTAATTAAATAATCAGTCTTCATTAGTTGTAGTTCGGTTCATTCATTTTTCGCTTCGATCCTTAGAAGAGATGAAACAATAGTTAAGCCAGTGACGCGTACCTATGGATATACATATACCATAATAAATATCGTCTAAGTGGATAAAAAATTAAATAGTATAACTACAATGTCATGTAACGGGAGGTTTAAAGGAATCATTATACGCAAAGTTGGCTGTCCCTTTTATCCCTCTAAAAGCCCAGAAAATGTTTGCCACGTTCCAGGATTTCAGAAAAAAATCGAATTCCTGGCCGTTTTTGGCTGTTTTTGGCCTAAAATCTGAAAATCTATATCAGCCACGCCTATATACAGTGGCGGATCCAGGATTATCTGACAAGGGCGGAATCTTAAATTTTCTAAATAGTTTTAAAAGTTGTCCGAAAAATCCGTCAGTTATGCTAGAACTCGGCTTTTTGCCATGTCTTGATAGACAGAAATCATTCCAATAAAAGTTAGAAATTCGCGAAAGTTTCCTGTGAAAAAAGGTGCTCAAAATAGAGCAAAAATTGGCGCAAAGCACCGAAAAATACTCAAAAAGTCATTATAAGAAGTAAAAAATCCTTTTCTGTGCATAAATTACTATCGCGATATAAAAATAAGCGTCAAGTGATCAGTAAATGTCATTAAATAGTATTATCAGGCGCAAAACGCTAGAAAAATGTGAAAAATTATGATAAAAATGGCTACACCATCGAACGTGCACATTATTCTTTATTATTCAACTATTTTTTGATGGGGCCGCCCCCTGCGCTCCTCTAAATCCGCCCCTGTCTACACATATATAATGGAAAGTCACCCATATCACAAAAAATAAATAATAAAAAATGAAAATTATGAACGAATGCACCTCTTGATTTCTCAATTCGACTAAACGCTTCTGGATCATCTTGGGGTGGTGAAATTAACGCCAACTTCTTGACCAGTTCCTTTGTTGTCATTGAACTGTTCATTCTTTGATTCTGCATTCTACTGATCATTGTTACAGACTTAGCAGCAGGCATTTTTAATCTAGGCTGAATCAAAATTGTTCTAGCAGGCAAAGAAGATTTGCTTTCAGGGTCAGGGCAGATTGAACGTTTAATGGTGCTAGCACATTTGATTTCATTCGATTGCTTTAACATTTTTTGACTGAATGTTTGATGATAATAGCTTACATTTTCCTCGTTTGTGTACTCCTGACTGTCTTTTTCACGAGTGCTATTATCGTATCGACAACAGCTTGATGATGACGTTGGCTCTCGTAAAGGTCCAAAAACAGTGTCTGCATTAATAGCAGATGGCATATTCGCAAAAGTAAGGACAACTGATTTAATCAAAGAACTGCCATCATTTTTATTGCCACACATTCTTAGCACTGATCTTGTTCTCCTATGTCACTGACTTTCACGAAAACATCGTAGATAAGCTATATTCTGTCCAACTTTATTTATTAGTTTATGACACGGTCTCACTGACTGCGCATCTGCTAAAAAAATTTATATTAGCGTGTGGTTTTTATTGACAGAAGGAATTATCACAAATATGGATGCCAATCTTTGCTCAAATAAGAGACGAACAGTCCTTAAAGTACCTACCAAATGTTTATGTACAACGCATTATCGACATATTCAAAAATTAGCATAAAAAAAGAATGGTAAACGAAGCATGAAGTTTGAAACACGTTTTAAAATCAATGAGATTTTCTCTATCTGAAAAATCCATTCTCAATGTTGTAACGACCCGTTTACAGGTCTAAAAATGTGACTGAAGTTGGACAACAAAATTTTTTATATGAGCCTGAATATAATGTGTTAAAATGGAGACTACTACAAAATAACTTCCATCAGTAAGTAGAATGTCCATTTTTCTATAAAGTAATTATAATTTCATGAAAAACGAACAAGTATTGATGGAGTTATTAAAAATATTCGAAAACAGACATTTTTCGCAAAAATTCAAAACCTGGAACTTTGATGCTTGCTATAAAAGCCCAGGAGCATTTTTATAAAGTTTTACTTCACACATATTCATCTGGTACCAAGACCTACCGATGGACAAAATTTCATTTGTTTCTGCGACAGGTCATCGGGACCGAATGTGCGAATCTTAACGGCAGTCGCTCATACATTTGGTCTGTTTTAAGTCAACTTACGCGTTTCCTACTGTTTTAAACCAATAATTTCTTCAGTTGTCTTGGATGCATCGATGTTTGCTATTCCATTCGATTGGCTTCGAAAGACTGTTAATTCACTCAATATCATTTCCCATAGCTACTGCATAGCTAACGTGCTGCTTTTTCAATCATGTTTATGGTTAAAGATTTATTTTAATCTGTTGGCCGCAGAATATACTTCGATTTTTTGCGTTGCTTAGAGAAAGTGTGATTTTTAACAGATTTTGCGACTTTAGGTAGATTTTTCTTAGTCCCCTCCTTTTACATCCTTAATAATCCACAATTCCAAGTATATTCATCTTTTTTGTTCCATCGGAGCATTTTTCTTTGCTATTACCCTACTTTTAATTAGTATGATTTCAGTACATCAGTCAGTAAACACATACAGTAGCATACCACAATAATGACAGCAGTCCAAGAACGCGGAAAACAATATTGTTCTTAACATCAGCATTATCCTTTTTAAACAAGACAACCTTACATTATTTGAACAGATAAAAGTTTTTCAGCGTGAACTTTACGCAAAAATCAAGTGTAAGGAACACTAACGCTCAGATTTGGAACTAAAATAAATTTGTAGTATAAACTACATATTGACAACAAATGAATAGTGCAAACTTTACACAACTACTAGGTGTATAGAAAACTAACAGTCAGATTCCCAATTCTGATTTTACGTAGAACATTTTGAAAAAAATTAAGCTTCCGCAAGGCTCTGGAATTAAAGTTAAGATGCAGTGTAAACTTTATACAACCACAGAGTGTAAAGAAAATTTCAGTCGGATTCGTGATTCTGATATTACTGTAATATCACGATCAACATTTATGAAAAGATTAATTCTCCACAAAAGACCGAGGACAAATAAATATCAGATGTAAATCACTTTACACCACTGTTGAGTGCAAACAAACTGGCGTATCACATTTGGTTTCTGGTTAATTTTTAGACTTGAGATTATGTCCAGACTCATAACCCAGAACTTGGCAGAAAAAACAAAACAGAAACACGTTTAACTCCCCCATTTGTTTTGAATTTACACCCCCGGAAAAACTAAATGTTGATGTAAACAAACGCAATTCGCTGTGACGCGTACCCCTTAAAAAGTACTTTATTTTTATCCTATTCGACCTCGCCCGACTTCTGAACAGAGAAAGTGGCGAACAAAAAAATGGACAAACACGTATTTTCCATTGTCCACCACATTGTAAACTTTAAAAATCTGAACCTAACGCCCCATTGAGTGTAAATAAATTCGGTTCGAGCCAGTTTGTAGCCCTTTGATTGAAGTACGTTCGAATGTGCGAAACTTATGTTCCGCAAAATATTTAATATGATTTACCAATCAAAATACGAAAAAACCTGTTTTTCGCCCATTTTACACCTCAGATTTCGAACTTTACACCCCCATAAACAACTCAACATTACGTTTTTTTAACGCGGCTTGCTTCGACCTCTAGCCCTTAAGAGTTATTTTATTTCTATTTTATTCAATTCATCCCAACTCATAATCGAAAAAGTTGGCAGAGAAATCCCGGACAAAATCTATTTTTTACTCATCCACTAGAGTGTATATTTTAAATCCCTGGTACTAATTGCGTATTGATTGTAGAAAAGTTTGCTGCTAAACACAAGATAGCCCTTGATCCATAGTACATTTCTGTCTGAAAAAATTTCTTAAATCTCATGACCGGAGTTGCTGGCAGACATAAACAAGTCGAAAGTGCATGGTTTTGCCGAAAGAATAAAAAAATGAAAAAGTCAGTACTCAGAAGATTTGAACCCATTAGTCTTTTCTTTTAAAGCCGCATGCGAGGACGGATGCATCAGCCTCAGCACCAACTTGACAAATCGGCGAATTTTAACACTTAGTCAATTATTTAAAAATATTCATCATTCTACTGAAGTTAAAGAATAGTGCATTTATGATAATAAAAATAATCTATAATATTAATTTCGAGTTGTGTGTAAGTGTGTGTGTGTGTGTGTGTGTGTGTGTGTGGAGAGAGGCAAAAAAGTTTTTACTGGATAATATTGTGATACGTATATTTTCACTCAATGGGTATTCTCGGGCGCTAATTACAATTTTTTGATTAAAATGGCTCGATCGGACTCCTGAAACCCGGAAACTACGGATTTATGTAAAAGGTTTTGGTAGCTCTAGCCGCTTATGCAATTGACGCAGGGTAAAATTTTAAAGCCACCCTAGATCGACTTTTTATGCGCTATCGACTGGTGTGAACCACTTTACACTACAGTGTGAAATGATGTGATGCTGTAAGAAAAACGTGATTTACAAGTGTATTTTATCAAATATCTCAAATCGAAGCAGATAAATTTTTTTAAAGTTTTCACCAATTATTGGATATCTTATGACTGACCTTACTGTGGAATTTGGAGAAAAATTCACGGATTGGTTTCTGAGATACGGGAGCCCAAAGGTACCCTATGCATAGCGTAAAATTTAGGTTTTTGTCTTTTTGCAGAAGCACAGATTGACTGTTGCTTCCAAAATTAGGCCCCTGGGGTTTCTGGGACCGCTGATTCCATATTTGCTACTTTAAATATACGATCTGGCATCATAAAACATGTATGAGACGGGCTAAAAGGAAATCACGCACGAATACATATAAACATGATTAATCACTGGAAAAGAGCTTGCACCAAGTCAAAATTTTTGACCTTATAAACCAGCGCGGGTGAAATTTAATGCGAAGCACTCGAAAGCAGCAAACATGCGGCTTTCGAAAGAAGCAGCAAACATGCGGCTTTCGAAAATACAAATCCAAATGTTTTTGCTTCTAGCGGCTAATTCAATATGCAACTTTTTACATTTGTTTACAATGAGGGCAAAGTTGAACATTGTACAAAGTTGAATCCGACGCTATAAGATAGGACGTGATACAACATACTCAATGCTATACAATAGGACGTGATGTAACATACCCCATGCTATACAATGGGACGTGATATAACATGCCCCATGCTATAAGATAGGACGTGATATAACATACCCAGTGTTTCAGGATAGGACGTGATATAACATACCCCATGCTACAAGATAGGACGTGATATACCATACCCAGTGCTATAACATATCCTGTGCTGTAAGATTGGTGTCCCAAAACATCAAAAATATAGTTTGCACCAAAAAAATCTTTAAACGTCCCAAAACATAAAAAATGGTTTTGACCAAAAAAATTTTTAAACACCCCGAAACATCAAAAGTATGGTTTTGACCAAAAAATTTTTAAACCTCCAAAAACATCAAAAGTATGGTTTTGGACCAAAAAAGTTTTTATAATATTCCAAAACGTTAAAAATATGGTTATGATCAAACAAAATTTTTAAACATCCCAAACCATCTAATGGTATAATTTCCAGAACATCCCAGAACATCAAAAATATGATTTAGGATAAAGAATTCTCAGAACCATTCTATAACGTCAGAAATATGGATTTTATCAAAGAAATGGTTGACTAAAGACAGTTTCAAAAATTTAAAAAAATACAATATGTTTTTACCAACAATTTTTTTAGAAATATCCCAAAAACATCAAAAGTCCCAAAAAATAAAAAAAATACAAGAGACATCTCAATCCCATACAGCTACCAGGCCTAAGTTCAACCAGGGCAACGCCGGGCAGCTCAGCTAGATATAAAAAAATATAAAAACCGCTCGCCGATCCATTGCAGAGTCATTCAATTTTTATACTAATTACTGGTTAAGATATTATTTGTTTACAAACACTCTAGCAGATGGGGCAGCGAAGCGCCCCATTTGCTAGTTATTCATTAAAGACGAGTCGAAATTCTCTGAAATAAGAAAAATCTGATCAAACAATATGCAATACGGAGTTATCTATCGACATTAGAAAATAGATATATAATTCAAAGTTCACCTCTTCATACCTCAACAAACAGTGACTGTAGAACAGTTTAAAGGTCAGATTCGTTATTCTGACCTTACGGAGAATATTTTTTTAAAAATTCATCATCCACGACGCTCTAGGCGGAAATAAATTTTTCAGTGTAAAGTTTACACCTGCACTAATAACGCAATATTGATTGTGAAGAAACAAAATAAATTTTGATGTGTAGCACTCAGGACGAAGCACATTTTAAAGGTAGTTACCACGATATGTCTACTAAGTGGAGAATATGGCAGGGAAAAATTTTTTTCCGTCTCAGACTGTTCACAATAAACCGCCTCTAAATTTAAAAAATATTGTTTAAAAAAAATAAAAACGCCCCCTAGATTTTATAACCGTCTACCTTTTGAAATCAATCAGACTGCATAGAATGTAAAACTGAGTTAGATATGCTCGTGCACATGAAAACAGTAAAAAACCGTCTAATATACACTCCTGTGCAACAACTAATAAGTGTAAAGAAATTTTAAGACCAGATACGTAACCTACTAATCAAGGAAAACATTTTTTTTAAATTTGGCCTTCCGCAAATCATTTGAATTTTTGGTGTAAACTTTACACACTTACGACTCCCTCGGTATTTAGTGTAAACAAAAAAATGGGGGTCGTAAGTTTTTTTTATTATCTACCTTTAAAAAAACCGCACCTCTCAGATGTGTGCTGTTATAGCTGTGAGGGGGGACATATTTTGGGGGTAGCCAAGTATATTATAGGTACGCGCTAACGTGCTACCTATGAATTCAAAGTTCAACTCTTCATACCTCAACAAACAGTAGCTGTAGAAAAGTACAAAGGTCAGATTCGTTATTCTGACCTTACGGAGAATATTTTTAAAAAAATTCATCATCCACGACGCTCTGGGCGGAAAATTTTTTGTCAGTGTAAAGTTTATACCTGCACTAATAATGCAATATTGATTGTAAAGAAACAAAATAAATTTTGACGTGTAGCGCTTAAGACGAGGCACATTTTAAAGGTAGTTACCACGTTCTGTCTACTAAGTGGAGAATATGGCAGGAAAAAAAATTTTTTTGTCCCAGACTCTTTACAATAAACCGCCTCTAAATTTGAAAATATTACTTCTAAAAAAAATAAAAAAAGACTCCTCTAGATTTCATAACCGTCTACCTTTTGAAACAATTCAGACTGCATAGAATGTAAAACTGAGTTAGATATGCTGTTGCACATGAAAGCAGTAAAAAACCGTCTAATTTACACTCCTTTGCAACAACCAATGAGTGTAAAGAAATTTTAAGACCAGATTCGTAAGCTAGTAATTAGGGAAAACATTTAAAAAAAATTGGTTCTCCGCAAATCAGTTAAATTTTTGGTGTAAACTTTACACACTCACGACGCGCTCGGTATTGAGTGTAAACAAGGAAAAAATGGGAGTCCTAAGTTTTTTTATTATCTACCTTTTAAAAAAAACCGCATCTCTCAGATGTGTGCCGTTATAGCTGTGAGGGGGGACATATGTTGGGGGTACCCAAGTATATAATAGGTACGCGCTAACGCGCTACCTATGATAACAGGATTGAAGAATAAACGACAGTATGACACGAAAGTTTAGATGCAAGAAGAACAAATACGAAATAATATAACTTGTAGACAAAGTCATATGACACAGTTTGTTTACACAGTTAAGACAAATATTGAGTTACTATTCTTAACGCATTCTTGACAAAATACCTGTCGAGACCTCCCAAGTTTTTAAGATAAACGTATGGGGAGAAGTACGAATCTGTAGGCATAAGTCAAGCTAACGCTTCAAACTCGATTGGCTATGGGGTTAATGCGTGTGATGGGGGCTGATGGCGATAACGGCAAATTGAATATCTTGGCGTTTTGGAAGCGCCAATTCAAAAGTTCGTAAATACTGTACCGATTTCGATACGGTAAACAGCAATCGATTCGTCAATGTTTGTACTGTGTAACGACGTCCGTTAAACAACTGACGCATGACGTTTTTGACATCATGTCCACACTCATAACCGGAGATATAAGCAAAAAAACAAGACAGAGAAATGTATAGCACCTTCGACTTCTGACTTTACACCTCCCAGACAAGCTCCATATTGATGTACACAAAAAACTTTGCTTTGACGTGCACCCCTTAGTAAATAATTCATTTTTATTCTTTTCAACTTATCCCGACTTCTAATAAGAGAAATTGACGAAAAAAGGGACAACAACTTATTTTTCCACCATCCACCAAGTTGTAAACTTTAAAAATCTCAAAATAAGTCCCCATTTAGTGTAAAGAAATTTGGTTTGGGCCAGTTTGTAGTGTAACTGCGAGAGTTACACGTTTAGGCGAACATGCCTTAGCAGTTCGCAATAGCCATAACATAGCCAATACTAGTAGCTATCTATGATAGTGCACTGTGGGCTATGCCTTCGGTCTTCCCATTATTTTCCCAAATTTTCAATAATAAAAAACATTTAGATACTTGTCCGGTATCGTAGAGCTAAGTGTATGAAAATAGTAATTGTTTCATCCATACCGCTTGTGTAATCGATCTGAGATAAAAGTCAATTCAGTATTATGTTAAATTGATCGTTGTTTTAATTTACTGTAATGGTCATTGAGGCCAACGTATGGAGAGTGGTGTTAGTTTTTTGGCTTGTTTTGTTTTTCGTTCGTCGGTTATTCTCGACTGTACATAGTCATTTTTCTTTTGCGTATTTGTTTTCCCGGCTATAGGCCGTGTGTTATTCGTTGAATAAAACCTTAGAAAACCAACCCAGTGGTTTCGGATATACCGAGGGTTTGGTCGGCTATCATCCCTTCGTCGAGGACTTCCACCCATCTAGTGGACTGATAGGTAAATTCCGTATGATAGCTTTTTCCATTCGAAAATCATAATTTATATCTCAAGCCCTAAAATTGATCAAAACTATTATTTAATCTTTAGAGATGATTGATCAGCATAGAGCTCGTTGTTGTTGTTTTCATAGTTCAGCGTGCTACACTAATTAGGAACCAAAAACATTTCGAATCAGGCTCTGATTGAAAATAAGTTAAATAACAAATTGAGCTTGAGATAGGTCAACTGACCTCCGCGGCAAATACCGAGACTAGGTAGGTAGCCTTAGGTCTTAGGGCGTAGCTGCTGAGATCACCCGACATAAAAGCGGCCAGCAATATTAGGGCTGAGGGGATCGAAGCCGTAAGGTCTCTAAGGGTCCAAAGATCGAAAGCCCTAGAGCCGCGCGATCGGGGCCAGCACTAAGCGTAGACTTAAGTACCTACGTACCTAGGTAAATCTCGAAGGTAATGCTAGGCCGGTCTGTGTCGCTCTAGTAGATACAGGCCCCTACATTTACAGTAGCCCTAATGTCGTAGTACGTTTGTGTGTGAAATACTTCTGTTTCACATCCTATTTGAGATATTGACCTATCAAAAAAGGGAAGAAAACGTGTTTTTTCGCCCAATTTTACACCCCTGATTTCTAACTTTACACCTCCATAAGTAATTCAATATTGAGCTTTTTTATACACGGTTTGCTGCGTCGTTTAGCCCTTTGGAGTTATGTACTTTATTTATATTTTATTAAATTTATACCGGCTAATAATCAAGAGAAATATTCGACAAAATCTGTTTTTTACACTATTCACTAGAATGTAAAGTTTAAACCCCTATATCTAATAATATAACTAATTCAATTTCACTCAGTAAGACTTCTTATGCTTATTAACTACTAAGCACAAAATGATTGTTGCTTTAGTTTAAACAGCTTTTGTAGCCGATTTACACTTACTCGAAAATTGTAATCCATGCACAAGGTTCCGTGAAATATATTATAGATATTCTGGGTAAATAGGTATGATTTTTAAACATAAAGGCAAAGTATGTAATAATAATAATATAATAATAATATTTATTAGCCAATTACTACCGTAGAAAGTGCACTAAAAAATTACATGAAAGGATTTAACGAAAGGTAATGTCGAAAGAACGAAAGAAAGTTTACAGCATAGCTAGTAATGACCGAGACGTACAGGCGGATCGGGCTCACGTACGCCCCTTTAGGAACTCGTCTAAACAAAGTTTAGCTATAGTCTGTTTCATTTAGCTTTAGGGTTTAAGAAAAAAATTTAAAGTGACTACAAAAGTGTTTTAAACTAATACAATAATATGATATTCTACAGTATCTCGAGTCACTTGGGGACGCATGCTAGTGTTAAATCGCATTACAGCATCAAAAGTTTAAACCGCTTTTGTAGTCTAATTCTTGTAGAAAAATTTCAAAGAAAACCACAAAGTTAAATGAAAGAGACTATAAGTATATAGCGCGTACCACATACTCACTTTAATGTGAGATGACAAGAATGGATCTTGGTCCTTTTAGATGTATTTATACATATGCTGTCAAAAGTACATATAATTACACAAACATTCGAAAGTATAAGCTTTACTGTATTGCTGATTTCCATTCAAGGCATGAGCGAAATCGATCAAATCAATTAGTTTAGTTCACCCAGTTTTTAGTCTTTTACGCTTAGTCTAAGTCAATAAGAAATAAAATCTTACAAGATGAATCCGAAGGCAAGTTGAGCGATGTATGCATTCGTAAAGATAGTCTTCGCAGGTTAGTAAAAAATTAAATATTACTTTTAGGTACTGAAGCACCGTTTTTTTCCCAGCGATTTGGTTGACATTATAAACCGAACCCAAAATTTTTTTCCACTTTTTCCGAATTTTTTCCACGTTTTTTGGGAGGTCTAAAAACGTTTAAAATAGAGCGCCTGCATTGAAAAATCAGTGTTTTTTAAGTAGAAAATTTTATGTACACATGCAATAGCGCTGTTTGATGCACTTTTTGTATAAAAATTTCGCGCTCTACAAGAAATATCACGATCAGTATACGTTATTTATGTTGAAACTTGAATTTCCTTCCCTCATTAAAGCATTTTAGCCAATTCTGAAGTTGTTTTTGACAATTAAAACTATAATTTATCAAATGGCGCGAAGCGCCAGAAAATTTTGAAATTTTAGATCTCTAAATCATTTTTGCATTTCAAAAACTGTGCAGAAGGTAAGGATTTTCAATCGTAGTGGAGTTATAGGACCAGATTATCGATAAAAATGCTGCAATTGGCGCCGCGCGGCTTAAACATCAATAACAAGTAAGAATTAAATCGCGCCGAAAATTTTTTGTAGTTTCACCTCTCTAAAACACATTTTTGCATTACAAAAACTAACCGAATCCGTGCAGAAGATAAGGATTTCAGTTGTAGTAAAGTTCTAGATCAAATTGTCGATAAAAATGCTGCAATTGACGCGGCGCGGCTTAAAGATTCTTAACAAAAAAGAATTAAATCAATTCGGCGCGAAGCGCCGAAAAATTTTGTAGTTTCACTTCTCTAAATCGCATTTTTGCATTACAAAAACTAACTGAATCCGTGCAGAAGATAGGGATTTTCAATCGTAGTGAAGTTGTAGACCAGATTGTCGATAAAAATGCTGCAATTGGCGCGGCGCGGCTTAAAGATTAATGATAAGTAAGAATTAAATCAATTCGGCGCGAAGCACCGCAATATTCTTCAAGTTTTAACTCACTAAAACGCATTTTTAACATTACAAAAATTTTCCACAAATAACAACAACAACAACAACAACAAAGATTTATTGCAAAACGTACAAGACATGGTAAAAATAAAGACACAGCGTACGATACAAAGATATGATAAAACGATATATGACTAAAACGTCAGCAACGGGACACGCAGTCACGAACGTGAAAACTTACACGTGCCCCTTCAGATGAACAGAAAAATCAAAAGCATTTAGTTTGTGTTTAAAAATTTCTAAGCTAGGTGAATTTACAACATCAACTGGAAGTGAATTCCACAGATTCACATATCTATGACTGAAATCATACTTGAGAATATCTGAACGAGCTACTGGAACAGTCAGTTTAAGGTTATTGACAGAGCGAGTATAGTTGCGATTAAATGCGAAAAACTCGTCACAGAGAATGTGTGATTTTCCATTAATAATCTGATAATAAAAGGATAAAGCAAAACGAATACGGCGTATTTCGAGACGTTCTAACGACAGACTTTTTAAACGATCATTATATGACAAACCACTGTTAAAACCAAAAGTACAACGGGTAAACTTGCGCTGAACTCGCTCGATACGATCAATATCTCGAATACGATAAGGACTCCAAACGGTACAGCAGTACTCTAAAAGCGGACGAACATATACAACAAAAGCACGAGACAAAATTTTATGATCACGAGAGAAGAATAACTTCAGTATCAGACTGGATCGCTGAGAAGCTTTTTTAATCACTTCATGATAGTGCTGCTGAAATTTCAAATTTTGAGACATTAGAACACCTAAATCGCGGACACAGTCAGAATCAGAAGGTAAAAGTTGATTTCCAATAAAATATTGATGTTTAGGATTATTATAACCCATGTACAAAACTGAGCATTTATCAATAGATATCTGAAGCTGCCATTCACGCGACCATGTATAAAGCTTATTAAGGTCGTTTTGAAGTATAGTTTTAGAAGAGGACAAATTATACATTTTAACATCGTCAGCAAATAACCGAATACGACTACTCATATTATCACATAAATCATTAATGTAAATCAGAAAAAGGGTTGGCCCTATCACGCTCCCTTGCGGGACGCCGCTAGTTACATTAAAGCTATCTGAAAAAGAACTATTAACAACAACGCACTGAGATCGAGAGGATAAAAAAGATTTAAGCCAGTTGAAAAGAAAACCATTCAGACCATATGCAGAAAGTTTATGAAGTAATTTTGTGTGCGATAAAGAATCGAAAGCTTTTTTAAAGTCGATAAAAATTACATCTACAGTAGATTTTCTATCAGTAAATTTTGCCCATTCGTTTTTACACTTTAGCAATTGCATTTCACATGATCGACCTTTTAAAAATCCAAATTGGAGAGGAGAAAGTAAATTATTTATATTTAAGTAATCCAGAATCTTTTTATTAACAATTTTTTCCATAATTTTACAAGGAGAGCAACACAACGAAATCGGACGATAATTTTCTACACAAGCAGAATCACCTTTATTTTTGAAAACTGGAATTACGTTTGCTTGATACCACAATTTTGGAATTGAACCTGATCGAAAAGAAGTTTCAAAGATAGAAGCAAGAGGAGGAGAAAGCAAATAACCTAGTTTTTTAATAAAAAATGAGCATAGGCCATCAGGGCCACATGCAGTACTTGGTTTAGATTCGCGAATAGCTCTGTAAACGGTGTCTACATCGAAATTCATTTCTGCTAACGAAGAAAAAGTACGAGCCTGAAAAACAGGAAGATTTTGATCATCAACAGTGAAAACAGAGGCAAAATATGAGTTAAAATGATTAGCTTTTACATGATCGTCATCTAATTCAATACCATTAGATAAAGTCAGGGGAAATGAACTTTTCCTGATTTTTAAACGAGAATTAACAAAATTGTAAAAGTTACTGGATATCGCCTGATTTCAAAACTTCTAATTCTTCTTTAGCGTAAAAATTTTTGGTTTCTCTTTTTATAGATTTGCAGAAACTAGAATAGATAGTTCGATTTGTTCGAGTTTTGAACTTTTTGTAATTTTTCCATAATTTAAGTTTTTAAATATAACTTACGGATGTGTTTAGGAAATACTTTCTTAAAATTTCTATGTACTTTTTTAGGTATTAGATCAGAACTAATAGTTTGAAGAACTGAAACAAAAACATTATACATATCATCTGCCGAAGTACACTGATTAAATAAATCGGGCCAAGAAACAGTGGCTAATCGCATAGAAATTAACTCGTAATTGGCTTTTCGAAAATTTAAACAAGAGGGCATGTGATTTGTCTCTTCGTACCCTTGAATTTCGAAAGCAATAGAATTATGATCACTAACAGAAAAAGGAGGTGATATCTTCACGTTAATGGCTTGATTAAGTGAAAAAAGCAAATCTAATATATTATTATCGTGAGTTGGACTACGGATTAGTTGCTCCAAACCAGTTGTACAGAAGGTGTCATAAAATAAAGTATTGATGGGATCAGAAGGAAAGGTGTTGGAGACCCAATTAATTTTAGGAAGATTAAAATCACCAACAATTAATAAAGGATAAGGTACATTAGAAGCCCATTCAATAGAATTACAAAGACTTTCAGCATACATAATATCATAAGTAGGAGGACGATAAGCTAGAATAAATCTAGTTTTGAAATCAGTATTGCATAAATCAAAAATTAAAATTTCACAGGCAGGAAAATTGATAGGAATTTTGATGTGTTTAATATGTAGATTATTATTAGCAAAAACTATAAGTCCACCCCCACGTTTATTTAACCGATCACATCGAATAATTTGGTAATTATTTGAACTGCAAAGTAGACTATCTGGAATTTCAGGATAAAGCCAAGATTCACAACAAAGTATTATTTCAAACTGTTTGCTATTTAGTAACAGTTTTAAATCACCTAGCTTATTTAACAAACTTCTTGAATTGAAATACAGAATTTTTAAACGCAAAGTACAAGAAAGGGGCGCGACTACCTAGGTGAAGAGTTGGTTATTAATGCTCGATTAGTCGCCACGCTCCTTAATGTGGAAAATTTTTCCATTTCCCAAAATTTTGGTTGACAAATAGACCAAAAAGTGGAAAAAACGGTGTATGAATGAATGAATGAATGAATGAAGATTTATTGTCAAGTGAATTCGAAATAATGAGTATAAGTAAATGCGACGAATAAAGAGGAATGACAAAAGGACATACGGTCACGATAATCATGACGAATTAAGTAACCCATTCAAAAATGAATTTAAATTAATGTTGGCTAATCTCGTTTTGAAAACTTCAATATTAGGAGATGAACTCAAGTAGGTATCATTTTTTTGATACGAAATTTCTCTCAGCTGAATGTTTGAACTGTCAGCATGATTGATTTCTCTGCATCGGTATTAGATCGACTTTGAGAAATTTCGAATTTTATTTTCTTGCCCAACGTAACACTTTACAATTTATATAAACAATGGGTCCCGTTCACTCAGGCAGGCATACAATGCATATGCAATGCAAAAGCTCAAAATTTTGGATGGATGGTAGGGTGGGTTAGGTTAAGGTTAAAGGAACGGCTTTTCACCCACAGTGGGTATTACCTGCACATCAGAGACGTGTTTCTCGCTGAGATATTGCAAGGGGTCGCGACTCCCAAGGGCTTTAACCTCAGCCACACAAGTGCAGCTTCCCATTCATCGACCCCGGAGGGATGAAAGGCTGGGTTGGCCTGCCGAAAAGAACAGCGTCAACGTGGTTTCGAACCTAGAACCTTGCGATTCGTAGGTTTAAGCGTTAACCACTCGGCGTCTCTACCGACGGTAGGGTGGGTGATCGACCAGTTTTAGAAAAGAAGGTGTAAATGACCTATAAGTTTTGGCCTAAGATGGCAAAAAAGCACATATTTTTTAGCGATAAATCGCCATTCAGTTGAGAATTCCACTTTAAATAAATAGGTACACGAGTTGAGCCCTAAATCGTTTGCCTCAAGCATTAAATTTAGGCGATAGTGGAGTTCAAATACCTAGAAATCGAGAAAAGTTAGGTCATTATTGCTTCTTTTTTTGTTGTTGGTAAAATAAGAAAACGGGTCCAAATAATGGCAGTAATTAGGGGAAAGGTAAAATCCGGAAATGGAAATGAAAATGGAAAATGGAAAATGGGTAAAAGCCGGAAATGGAAAATGGAAATGGAAAATGGAAAAATGGGTAAAAGCCGGAAAATGGAAAATGGAAAAGTGGGTAAAAGCCGGAAGTGGAAAATGGAAAATTTTCCATTTCCTTTATTTTCAACGGAAAATAGTTAATTTTCAAATTTTTCGGTCGTAGATGTTGAAATCATGTCGTTTCTCACAAAATTTCCTTATTTTTGAAGAAGTTTCAAAAGCACAACTAAAAATGGAAAAAGTTCAACAAAAATGGAAAAATAAACTGTCTAACGGAAAATTGTTCATTCCATCTTCTTTTCACTCAAGATTCTCCTTTTTTGAAGAGATTGACCTTCCAGATCCGCCGGAAAATGGAAAAATCGGGTAAAACCCGGAAATGGAAAATGGAAAATTTTCCATTTCCTTTCTTTTCAACGGAAAATGGTCAATTCTCAAATTTTTCGGTCGTAGATGTCGAAATCATGTCGTTTCTCACAAAATTTTCTTATTTTTGAAGAAATTTCAAAAACGCAACTAAAAATGGAAAAATAAACTGTCTAACAGAAAATTGTTCATTTCTTCGTCTTTTCATTCAAAATTCTCCTCTTTTGAAGATTGACCTTCCAGATCCAAAAATTCGTCATCCACTTTGACTGCAACAATTCCGTCGCAGATGGAAAATCGCCGGTTTTTTCGGATCTGGAAGGTCAATCTCTTCAAAAGAGGAGAATTTTGAGTGAAAAGACAATGGAATGAAGAATTTCCTGTAAGACAGTTTATTTTTCCATTTTTAGTTGCGCTTTTGAAATTTCTCCAAAAATAAGGAAATTTGGTGAGAAACGACATGATTTCGACATCTAAGACCGAAAATTTTGAAAATGAACCATTTTCCGTTGAAAATAAAGGAAATGTAAAATTTTCCATTTTCCATTTCCAGCTTTTACCCACTTTTCCATTTTCCATTTTCCATTTTCCGGCTTTTACCCATTTTTTCATTTTCCATTTCAGTTTTCCATTTCCGGCTTTTACCCATTTTCCATTTTCCATTTCCATTTCCATTTCCGGATTTTACCCACGCCCCACTAATTATCTGCAGTCAACCAGTGAACGACCGAAGCTCCAAAATTTTGCTTCGGCCGAAGCCAAAGCTTCGGCCAGCTCTTTGCTTCGGCCTTCGGCCGAAGCTAAAGGCCGAATCTGTATAAATCCTTCAGTCTAATTCTGATTAGTACGAAGAATGAATTGCGAATTGAGTCATAAATATGAAAGTTAAGCTTGATTATGTTCCAGGAGTAAATATGAAGTAATAAAACAGTGTCATTCATTGCAAAAATTTCATTCGAAAGCGCAATTAATTCTCTTCATTAGCACTGATTTCATTATTAGACATTTCATGTATATCAACAGCTGATACGTATTGATCATCATCAGATTCACTATCCTGAACATATAAAAATATGATGTATTATTAGGAATGAAGCCTGGAGTTCCTGAGAATTATGAAAACAATTAATTCCTAATTTTTCTGCTGATACTTAAATTTGTAGAAGGTAGACATAAAAGCAAATAGAGATTTCTTCCCGTTATTAGATGCAGATGTTTAAGAAATTTAACACGTCGACCATGGAGCAATTATTTAATCTAAAAGAGAATGGTACACAGCGGTGTTTTTTGTACTCGGCAAAGATTTTTCCCATTGTACAAAGATTTATTGGGACTGTCTTCATACATTTACAAAGATTTTTGGGAAGACAAAAATTGCGAAAAAGGTCTGAAATTCGCAAATTTTAGGCGCTGCGCGCCGTAATCAGTAATTGTGTGTTCTACCATATCTTTATAATGACAGAAATTGCATTTCAAAAGTAAATATGTCAAATTTTTCGGCGCTTCGCGCCATTTTAAGACGATCCTTAGTGATTTTTGCCCTTAGAGACCCATAAATTACCTAAAATACACTACCAAAAGTCAAACGACTCTGTTTTTACCACACTAAAATCGCCACTGTACCATATTCTAGTACCCAAAAATTTGTGTATACAAACTTTACAACAATTTTTGGGCAAACAAAAACTATAAAAACGTGTATATTTCCCAAAAAGTTTCGGTGTTTGCGCCGAAATGAGTGATTTTTTGTCCTATATATCCTTAAAATGGCAGAATGTGCATTTAGAATGGGAAAATGTAATTTTTCGGCGCTTTGCGCCCTTTTGAGACAATTTTTAGTAAGTTTTGGCGTCAGAAACCCAGAAATTAGATAAAATACACTACCAGAGATCGAAAGCCCTGTTTAACCACACTAAAATCGCCACTTACTATAATATAGTACACAAAAATTTGCGTGTACAGAATGTACAAAGACTTTTGGGGACCATCTTTGTACATGTACAAACTAGGATGCACCGGGGACGCCTTTTTGACCGGGGCCTGGGCCCGGCGCTGGGGCCGGTACTAGAGACTGGGACCAACCGGGGCCAACTATTTGTGCTATATCCGAGGATATACCATATATATGTATTTGGCAAAATGTGACTTATGCAAAAGCGTCTGGGCAAGTCTATGGCATCCGTTCCACATGCATTTTCGAGTTCAATTAATCATCATAGCTTATATAGGCCAAAAATTTTTCCTACCATTTATAAAATTTGGCCCAATTCACGTAACTTGCATCATTATCAGCCGAATTGTTCATGTTTTAGATCAGACGAGTTGAAAATAGCTTAAACAAGAATAGATATTTCGCGTGCATAGTTTATTATGTTGACAGCCAATCCAACACAAAAAAGATCTTTTGGAATTTCATCCGCAGACATGTAGCTGGCCGTCCTATTTTGGGGTGACCAACACCAATTTTGGAGGGACTAAGCCCAAAAGGCCAAAAATAGCACAAAATAACGTTTAAAAAGTAATATTTTTCCGATTTTTCTGAATTTTATGGGGTCCGGCCGGACCCCTATTCCCCCAGAGCTATGTACCTGTTCGTCCGGCAAACAAACCAACAGGAATGCCACAAAATCTTATTCTCATGCAGAAGAAAAAGTCTGGAACAGTATTGGATCCGATGGGCTTTTTGCGGACAAAATTGGAAACTTACCCGGCCCTGGCATATGTAACTGACAAGGAAATATTTGAGCCCCCGCCCATGTGTACCCCGAGTGAACGCTTGTTCAGTACAAGCGGCAATATTTGCTCGGATTCCCGTTCTCGTTTGCTGCATGAGCGATTAGAAACGCTAGTGTATTTGGCGAAAAACTTGTAGATTATCGGTTTTGACCACACATGGGCGTGGGGGGGATCTGGGGGGGTCTGGACCCCCCAGAAACCAAAAGACCCCCCAGAAATCAAAATATCCCCCCCCCCAGAAATCAATTTTTGAAAATTTTTTTCGTTTTTTTCGCAATTTTTGATGCCAATGGATAGTGCTTGATGAGAAACGTCAGAAAATGGTATTTTTATCGCCATATCACCATTTTTAAGGCCATTTTTTGACCTTCAAAAAATCTTGGACCCCCCAGAATTTTCTTGCTGCCCACGTATGGTTTTGACTATTAAATTGCTGCAGCTATAAACGTGAATAAGCTAAATTTATGAAACAAAATTTGTGACCAATGTTTTGTTATACATGAATGATATGCACAGGCGATTATGCACGATTTTTCCTCAAAATATCGCCAAAATCCGAACAAAAAACGTTGAGATAATTCTAAATAATAGGCTGAAAGTTGCGTATTTCGGCACTGGGGCGCGGGGCCTGGCCCCGGTGCATCCCTAGTACAAACGGACATTGTTAAAATAAAAACACTGGTACACAGTAGACACACGATATACAACAAGTACAAAGATGGCGTTGGAATTTCGAGTAAACAAAGACATGCCTTCAAATGTGAGACATGTTAATGCATATTTCAACAAAATTTAAGGTGACTGGAAGATAAATTGAGCTAAATGGCGTCGTCTGGTGTTAGTTATATTGAACATTGTCTAAATTTTAATGCGAATAAAAAATTGCCCTGAAAAAAGCTTCGGCCTTCGGCCTTTTTTTCCTGTTTGCTTCAGCCAAAGGCCGAAGCAAGAAAACACCCCACCTTCGGCCGAAGCTTCGGCCGAAGCCGAAGCTTCGGTCGTTCCCTGCAGTCAACTACAGGTAATAAAGCATACAAAGTAAAATTATATGCAGTCAATAACCAGAGGCCTAGACTGCCGGTAATATGGCACACAACGTTAAATTATATGCAGTCAAAAACCAGCGGCCTAGACTGCAGGTAATATAGCACAAAATGCAAAATTATATGCAGTCAAGCTGAATGCTTATTGATATGAGGAGTTGGCGCTTTGCTCGCATTTCAACTTGTAGTAGATTGTTTTAAAAAGCACTTTTAGTTGAAATGATCTAGCAGATTTGCTTTCTCATTAGATAATTTTTTTTGTGATGCATAGGTAGCAGCTTCAATAGTTGCCCAGTCACTCAATATAATAATTCACAAAGCCTTACTTCATCGAAATTGTAAACAATAACAGTGTCATGTAAAAACACCATACGCTACTACAGTAATTTATTGACACCTGATGCGCACGTTAGAACAACAGGGATTCAACGCATACATTGAAAGGACATATCTGAAGGGAACCGGTCCGAGCTTAGCACGTAAAACTGCTAAGTGAGGAGTCAGCGTTGATAAAGGCTATTGGGTTCGCCCAATAGCACCGGTTTTGCATATGCGCGCGCATATAATATATTCGCTGCACGGCTCACATAAGACATCTCAGTCCTAGCTGGTGACTCTACAACAAACACATGGTCAGCCCGTAAGTGGGTTATGTGTATATTGATCTAAACGTATAGCGCATATTATTATAAAGGGCTCGACAGACGTGCAAATAGACATGCGGAGTAACCTAATATGAAAAAGTATGTTATATTATTACGATTATTATATATTGACCACTACCGGGCGTGACAACAGCTAGAAAATTAGGTGCTTTAAGCGCAAGAAAAGGGCCAAAATGGCTAAAAATAAAGAATGTAGGCAGTGTAGGCATATAGCCTTACTTTCCTGTTGGTACGTACATATTTTCGAAGCATTTTCTTTTCACTACAATAAAACAATTCCCCAGAATGAGGACAAGAACAGCAACAGCTATTCAATATCTATCATGCATGACCAGAGCTTACGCTAAATGCGCTAATGGGTGACTGGGCAGCTATTGAAGCTGCTACCCATGCAGCACAAAAACATTTTCTAGCGAGGAAGCAGATCTGCCAGACCATCTCAAATAAAAGTGCCTTCTAAAACCATCTACTACAGTTTGAAATGCGAGCGAAGCGCCAGCCCTCCATATCAATAAGCAAGCAGCTTGACTGCATATAATATCACATTGTGTGCTATATTACCTGCAGTCTAGGCCGCTGGTTTTTGACTGCATATAATTTTACATTGTGTGCTATATTTCCTGCAGTTGACTGCAAATAATTACTGCCCCAAATAATAGCCCAAAGAAAACGCTGTTATGTAGTTAAATAACGTTTTAATATATTTTAGCCCATTTTTAGTGCATTTTGTCTCCATTAACTATGAAAAATATAAAAATTAATCAATCCGGCCGAGAGATTTTAATTTTTGATCATTTTGGCGCAATTTTAGGCGGTTTTGATTTACACAACAATTATTAATTCTGCTTTTGACGTTCTTACTAGAGCTGTGCCGGGGCCGCCTTTTTTTGCCGGGGGCCGGGGCCTGGCCGGGGCCAATAATAGCGTGCTTTACCATGCTCATAGTACGACCCTGCCCTACCCCTCATATGTACCTATGCATATATTCTTGCTTGTAGATATGCACGTCAAGCGTTAATATTTGTTGGGATTACAAGATATAACAGAACATGGGCATTGGGGGATCTAGACCCCCCATAATTCACATTTCCCCCCCAGAAAAAAATCCGCTAGACCCCCCAGAAATTGATTTTCAGAATTTTTTCTGTTTTTCTGCAGTTTTTTTATGCTAATGGATAGCTCTCATTGAGAAACGCGAGAAAGGGTGTTTTTTTCACTCTACCATATATTATCAGGCACTTTTCGAATTTTGGACTCCCTAGAATTTTTGAGCTGCCCATGTATGGATTTAACTCCTCTGACTTGGATGCGTTTTTCAATGTGCTTTACTTTGCACTTTTTGAAGGCTTACTATTCTATTTGTTCTGACAGACGTAGCTGTCTGCTACCAAGCAAGCTGGAATTGCTCGTCTATATGAATTGCAATTTAAAATATGTCAATTTTGATTATTAATTAGAAATTTGCACCAATCTGACATATTGAAATAAAGATTTGAATTAGCAAGATCTGTGGTTTGCTTGAAATTGAGTTTGAAGGTTAATCTGCCCAAAACATTATCAATTTTCTCTATTATAATCAACTCTAACATTGGCCCCGGCCCCGGTGCCGGGGCCAAGCCTGGCAGCGCCGGGGCCGGGGCCTGGCCCGGCACAGCTCTAGTTCTTTACTGCTTTTTGTTTCAGTTTTAATTTTTAAATCTGGAGTAATAACACTAACACCCTGATTGCGTAGTAACCAATTCAATCAACAGCGTACAAAATAATTGGATTTCTTATCTAATAGGGATGCAACGGGTAGTGAATTTCGGTGTATTCGGGTTCGGGTTCGGGTTCGGGTTCGGGTAGTTCATCCAAGTTTATTCGGGTTCGGGTTCGGGTAGTCCACTTCAATTTATTCGGGTTCGGGTTCGGGTATTTCAGTAAGTATATAAGAATGCCAGTGTATAGCGAATTTCTTAGGTACATGCAGTGTTTATTTTTTTGTACAAGGTCCGTTTGTACATGTACAAAGATGGTCTCCAAAAGTCTTTGTACATTTTGTACATGCAAATTTTTGTGTGCTATAATATGCAAATTCTGCCATTTTCAAAGATATTGTAGGACAAACAATTACTCATTTCGGATATCGGCGCGCGCCGAAAATTTTTGCGAATTTTACGCCTTTTTACAGTTTTTGTCTTCCCAAAAATCTTTGTACATTTTGTACACACAAATTTTTGGGTACTATGATATGGTATAGTAGCGATTTTAGTGTGGTAAAAACAGAGTTGTTCGACTTTGGGTAGTGTATTTTAGCTGATTTCTGGGTCTCTTAGGGCAACAATCCTTATTTTAAATGCAATTTCTGCTATTATCATTTCGGCGTGAAGCGCCGAAAATTTTTGCGAGTTTCAGACCTTTTTTCAATTTTTGTCTTCCCAAAAAGTCTTTGTACATCGGTAAAAATCTTTACCGAGTACAAAAAAACACTGGGTAAGCCAGTTGTTACAATTTTTATTATTATAGATGCCTAGTGCTTGATTATTATTCAAAATGTTTCACTCAAGTTTCCAGCGATTTTCCTTCCTCCTCTCAGTGTGCAAGAACGCTAATGTAAATGAGAGGTAGCGTTCTGTGTATTGTGTCTGATATACACCTACAATATAACAATAACAACGAAATTTCTTGCATGGAGAAACTGCCGAAAAACTGTTATTCGTGAAGTTTAATTTGATAGAAACCAAGTTTAATTACGACCAAAGAGGCGATGTTTAGCATTTTATACGATATCATTTGGCAATCTTTTAGTGAAATAAAAAGATTAAAAATCCACGTGAATCGATTGAAATACACCACTTAATTACATAGCCATTTATGTGTACTTGATAACTACATGAAATTCAGCGTTTTAGGGTCGAGCAAACTGAAAACGGCGCAAAAAGCCGAAAAGTTTTGAATCTTTGACATACAATTTTGGGATTTCAGAGCTTAAAATCCGAATAAACCTGAATAAAATCCATAAACATTCGGGTTCGGGTTTAGGTTCGGGTTGTTATAATAATTTTATTCGGGTTCGGGTTCGGGTAGCCAAGTTCACTTTATTCGGGTTCGGGTTCGGGTCCTGAATTTTTTCGGGTACCCGAGTATTCGGGTTCGGGTACCCGTTGCATCCCTATTATCTAATTATCTTATTGCCAAACCGGGGCAATAGGTGCAAGCAGGCGCAACCCGGAATCAGCGGGAGCAGGTCCGGTACTAGCTAGGGGGTCTGCCAGTTGCACCTGATGATTTGAGTAGGGAATTTCATGTGCCATGCACGATAATGTTGGAGTAAGTGGTTGGCAATAAAACTAACTCAGATAATATGAAAACACTGTCAAATACTTAAATGAGCTATTTATTTATATAGATACGCTAATGCATTCCCATAGAACCATCACTCAAAATCTAGTGTACAATTTTACACAAGCTTTATAATTACCCACTTTTACGACTATGCAACCAGTCAGAAAAATTAAGCTTATTGCATATGTTTTTAGTGTTTGTATTGATGCTTCGTGGCCGAGCTTTATTTGGCGACGTTTTGTCTTATACGGTATTGCCAGATTATTCGCCAACTACCTTTAACGTGCTGTTCAAATCAACTGTACTTATTGAATCCGTTTATCTAAGCGGTACAAAGTCAAATTTCTTCATGCTACATTGCGAGTTCGAAAATTGCTCCGATTTTGACACTGCTATCAAGCCTAATGGACTGCCAAAGGTGGGTAACAGATTTTTCCATATCGATTTTACGTGTTATGCAATAGAATCATTAAATTGTGATTTGCTGATTGAGGAATTTGGGAGGGGAAGGAATTCGAAAAATTTTACTGCTTTTGGCTTCCAGACTGCCTGATTGCCTGATAAATCTGGGAAATCGTGACGAATTACATCCAAAAAATGATTAAATATGTGTATCGTTATTAATTTGATTGTGCATCGTCAGACCCACTAAATCGTTAGACCCACCGGCTGGTTAGATCCAATGTCTCAATAGACCCACAAGGAAAAATCCCAATAGACCCATTGTATCTATCGATAGACCCAAGAGAAAAAAATCTCATTAGATTCACTGTATCGTCATATCCACTCAAAAAATCTCGTTAGACCCATGTATTGATAGACTCACCAAAAAAACATCTCGTCAGACCTATATGGCAAGTAGACCCACACGGAAAAATCTTGTCAGGCCCACTATTTCGATAGACCCACCAAAAAAATTTCAGACCCAATGTATCGATTGACTCACGGAATAAAATCTTGTTTAGACCCACTGTGTTAGTAGACCCGCCGATATAAATTTCGCTTGAAATCGTGTTGAATTAGACCCACTCGATTAATACTCTTATAATAAATTCGGATGACATGATGATATGTCTTGAAGAGGAAAACAGAATGAGTCGAGGTTTGAAAGCGCGAATTTATAGTCTGTTTCACATAAGTTCGTGCATAAATTTAAGGCATTTTCATTGACATTAAACCGGGTGTCCTTTTTCTTAGAAAACTTTCAAACTATTTCCAACTTTTTGCGGATCACAAATGGCCTTCGCGTTTTGATTTGACTCTGTTTGACGGAACTGAGGTGGACATCCTTCCACAGCTAAATTGTTGATGCCTTCATATGTACTATGCATATTTAGTTTTCAAAATAGAAGGTAGTCCGTATGACAGCGTGAAATTACAAATATCACTGTAGTAAGAACCGCTCAGAATACATACTCATAAAACTTGCATGATTTTCTAACGGCATCGATTTAATACATCTTAGTAAAAGAAGCACACTCGCTATGGAACTGTCATCTGATTTGATAATTATCATCAGAACTTGCACGATAGTACAGTGAATAACAGAAACAGGCTAATGCGTTTTTCTAATGAACAAATGCAACTATGTAGTATGTATGTAAGAGTATATGATTATAACGATCAAATGATCATATTCTATGTAGCAGGCTAAATTAGCGGTTTTAGCGAAACTCCTAACTGTGGGTCTAATGAAAGTTTTTCGGTGGGTTTATCGATATAGTGGATCAAACGAGACATTATTTCGGATATGGTTAAGTCGCCCAGTCACATCTCGCCCCCACACAACACGCCCCTTCACAACTCAATCCCCATACAACTCGCCCCTCCACAACTCAATCCACACACAACTCGCCCCTACACAACTCAATCCCCATGCAACTCGCCCCCTCCACAACTCAATCCCCACACAACTCGCCCCCCACAACCCATCCCCCTACAACCCGCCCCACACCACTCACCACTCACCCTTCACAACTCGCCCCACACAACTCGCCTTCCCCGCAATTCCCCCCCCCCACAACTCGCCCCCCACGCAACTCGCCCTCCCCCACAACACGTCCTTGACAACTGGCCCTTGGAACTTCAATGATTGTTAGTGACTGATGATTGTTAATTAATTTAATTTTTTAATTGTTAATCCATGATTGCTAATGCAATTATGTACCTAATTTGAAGTCTATATAGGAGCTTCACGAAAAAATCGTATTTACGGTGCAAATTGATGACAAATTTTTGCGGTGTTTTCACACTGCTGCTACAGCATAACGAGTCTTGTCATTTTCTTATGTGTACAATGTATGCATATTGTGATTCATACACTCGTATTTCTGATGCCTTGCTCATGCTGATTTTTGTGATTACTTGTAGGCATATATCCGTTGGAAGCAGCTTGTCTGCGCGGCTTCAAACATTGAATGTTTCTGGACAAAACGAACGTTTAAAACTGGCATCAATGCTAAAATAGCATGAAAACTGCTTAATTAACAGTTAATAGTCAATTTCGAGCACTTTCAAAATAATTTTTGCTCGTTTTCATTGGTTTTTAGCCTTTATTATGCCTTATTTTTCTCAAAACTTCCTATTTATCCATTCTGGGGTCTGGAGATCCCCTGCAGCCTTACATGGGCGTGGAGGTTACACACCCTCAAACTTCGAAACCTCCCCCGAATCGATAAACCACCAGAATTTCAATTTTCGGTGCTATTTTCGACGATTTTGCACCATCTGACTCCCCCAGAATTTGGCCCCGCAACCCTAACCTGCACGTCTAGTTGTGGGGAGCAGTGAAGCATTGGATTATAACTATACGCATATGAATGCTGGTAGGGTTTGAATTGATTTTTCAATTGTCAAACATTTTGGATTGGATTGGAGCAAGACTAAAAAGGCAGGTGAGGAAAAATTGTGTTATGGACTATAATACTCTATTGTTAGCTTCATCCATTAGCATAAGAAAATTGCGAAAAAATTCAAAAAATTGAACTCTGCGGGATTTTTAGCTTCTGGGGATCCAACCAAATCCTCCATTATTGGATTGTAATTGCGATTTTCATTGGGGGCTAGTTGTGGGAGGTGAGTTGTGTAGGGGCGAGTTGTGTGGGGGGACGAGTTGTAGAGGGGCGAGTTGCGTGGGGGGCTGCGAGCAGTGTTGCCAGGTCCGAAAATTCAGATTCTCCTGCACAGAGGTAAAATTGGGGAAAAATTCTCCTGCAATTCTCCTGAAAATATTTTGATTCTCCTGACAATTCTCCTGGCTCATATTTTGCAGGAAAGGTTGTACAGCAGATCTACAATTGTATGTACACATGCATATCAAGCATGCTCAGGCCAATTCACCTTGGTTCACCCAACTATTTTGTTCTGATCTCTTGCCTGTTAATCCTAAGGACACTCAAGGCTAAATAATGAACATTAATTCTTTCACAAAAAGCTCATGGAGCATATCTGCATTATACAGGCAGATGCAAAAATAATGGAAGACTAATGCTGCACCACAAAGTATAACATTTTATTCAACATCAACAGCTGACAAACATTCAATAACAGATTCCTGATCTTCATCAGGAGCTACATTTTTGGTCATGTAAATAGAATCCGTAAAGCGCAACAACATCTGTTTTGATGGCTTAAAGCTAGAAAGAGATATATTCCATAAGATAAAGGCAGCTTCGTACACTTTGTGCGGCCCATCTTAAGTAAACAAGCTAAATAATTAATAATCGAGCAATATGCAGAGGTCTGTAAGCACTGTGAATATGTATGACTTAAGATTTATGTAATAAGGGAAGGGATAAACAGCCCATTTAGGATTAGTTAAGTCTTCAACAATATGTCTGAAATGATATATCATTGTATACGCAAACCTATTATAGACATTATTGAAAGTGTAATTTTCCATGTAGACAGGGAGATGGCAACATGTTTCTAAAATGGAAAAATATCAAAGAATGTTGTAAGACAATTTAAAGGAATTACCATCACGAAATAGATCATTAAAGCAGATTTTATGAATCTGCTAGTGCTAACCCAAAATCCTCTAGTGAAACCAGGCTATTTAATCTTCCACTCACTTGTAATTTAGACATTACATCTGTACTAGTTGTACTAATAACAACCCATGCTAGAATAATATCCAGAAAACATGTCAAGATTTGTTGGGCTCGCTGCCCAGTTAATGATTTTATGTTTATATTCCTTTGCAAAGCATTAAACTATGTACAAAAACTAAGTCAATGTTTGAAGCTCTGAGTGCTGAGAAAATAATCATTCAGTTTAAGTTTAGAAACCATAGGTTTTTGAATAGTTGCCACTTTTGAATAAAGTAAAAAAGATATTCTCCATATTTATTAGCGATTCTTAAGACATGTACTGACCTAATTCCGAAATTTTTCACCAAGAACTGAAATAAAAATATAATCACAGATGTAAGCGCTTACATATTTAAAATAAATGGATGAATGAATGATTTACTACGGAAGCACAAAACTTATTTGGATATAGTTATAACAAAACACCAAAACAAAAAGCATTTATTGCAACGTCTGGGAAAAACACACAAATACAAAAAAGGGATGAAACTCGATAAAAAAATGCAATATTTTAAATGACACACATGACAACATACGAGTATATACGACTACAACGTTAGCAATAGGGACATGCAGTCACGAAGGTGACAACTTACGCACGCCCCTTTAAAACAATAGACAGATCGACAGTATTGAGTTTGCGTTTAAAAATTTCTAGGTTAGGTGAATTTACAACATCATTTGGAAGCGAATTCCACAGATTTAAGTATCTATGACCGAAATCATACTTGAGAATATCGGAGCGAGCCAGAGGGACGAATAAGCTTAAAATTATTGGCGGAGCGAGTACAATTGTCATTGAAAGCGAAAAAATCGTCACAAAGAATATGAGACTGTCCAGTAATAATTTGAAAATACAAACACAGAGCAAAACGAACACGGCGTAATTCGAGGCGTTCTAAAGACAGTTTATTTAAGCGATCGTTATAAGACAAACCGCTTTTAAAGCCAAAAATACTACGCGTAAACTTGCGCTGAACTCTTTCAATACGATCAATATCTCGAATACGATAAGGATTCCAAACGGAAGAGCAGTATTCAAGTATATGGACGAACATATATCTTAAACGCACGAGATAAAATTTCATTATCACGAGAAAAGAATAACTTCAGAATCAAATTAGAGCGTTGAGAA
Organism: Mermis nigrescens; assembly: GCA_036768485.1. NCBI lineage: Eukaryota > Metazoa > Nematoda > Enoplea > Mermithida > Mermithidae > Mermis > Mermis nigrescens. Next base: position 59,212 of record JAVLUZ010000424.1, read on the forward strand.
GCTTTTTTAATTATTTCGTGATAATGCTGTTGAAATTTCAAATTTTGAGACATTAGAACACCTAAGTCACGGACACAGTCAGAATCAGAAGGCAAAGATTGATTTTCAATGAAATATTGATGTTTTGGATTTTTATAACCCATGTACAGAACTGAGCATTTATTGATAGATATCTGAAGCTGCCATTCACGCGACCACATATAAAGCTTGTTAAGATCATTTTGAAGTACAGCGTTACAAGTAGACAAATTATACAATTTGACATCATCGGCAAATAAACGTACACGACTATTGATATTATCGCATAAATCATTTATATAAATTAGGAAAAGGGTTGGCCCTATCACACTCCCTTGTGGGACACCGCTGGAGACATTTAGGCTATCTGAAAAAGAACTATTAACAACTACGCATTGAGATCGAGAAGATAAGAAAGATTTAAGCCAGTTAAAAAGGAAGCCATGCAAGCCATACGCAGACAGTTTATGAAGTAATTTAGTATGGGAGATAGAATCAAAAGCTTTTTTAAAATCAACAAAAGTTACATCAATTGTAGTTTTTTTATCGATACATTTTGCCCAATCATTTTTACATTTTAGCAATTGTGTTTCGCATGATCGACCTTTTAAAAAACCAAATTGAAGAGGAGAAAGCAAATTGTTTTTATTCAAATACTCAAGAATTTTATTATTAACGATTTTTTCCATAATTTTACAAGGAGAGCAACACAAAGAAATCGGACGATAATTTTCAACACAACCAGAATCACCTTTATTTTTGAAAACAGGAATTACATTTGCTTGACGCCACAATGTTGGGACTAAACCTGATCTAAAAGATGTTTCAAAAATAGAAGCAAGAGGAGAGGAGAGTAAATAAGCTAGTTTTTTGATAAAATAAGCGCAGAGGCCGTCAGGGCCTAATGCGGTACTTGGTTTAGATTCGCAGATAGCTCTGTAAACGGTATCTATATCAAATTGTATAGTCGATAAGGATGAAAATGTACGAGCCTGAAAAAGAGGAAGAGTTTTATCATCAAGAGTAAAAACAGAAGCAAAATACGAGTTAAAGTGATTAGCTTTTTCACGATCGTTATCTAATTCAACACCATTACGAAAAGTCAAAGGAAATGAATTTTTATCGATTTTTAAGCGGGAATTAACAAAATTGTAAAAGTTTCGGATGTCGCCTGATTTTAAAACTTTTAGTTCTTCATTCGCGAAAAAGTTTTTGGTTTCACTTTTTATAGATTTACAGAAACTAGAATAAATAATCCGATTAGCTTGAGTTTTAAACTTTTTGTATTTCTTCCATAACCTTAGTTTTTTTGAATATAACTTACAAATATTTTTAGGAAGGGCTTTCTTAGAATTTTTTTGTACTTTTTTAGGTATGAGATCAGAACTAATAGTTTGCAGAACAGAAACAAAAACGTTATACATATCATCCGCCGAAGTACATTGGTTTAATAAATCAGGCCAAGAAACAGCGGCTAGACGAATAGAGATCAATTCGTAATTTGCTTTTCGAAAATTAAGACGAAAAGGTACGTTATTCAACTCTTTCGACCCATGAATTTCAAAAGTAATAGAATTATGATCACTATCAGAAAAAGGAGGTAAAACTTTCACGTTAGTGGCAAGATTAAGTGAAAAGAGCAAATCTAAAATATTATTATCGTGAGTTGGACTATGAATTTGTTGTTCCAAACCAGTTGTACACAATGTATCATAAAATAATGTATTAATGGGATCAGGGGAAAAGTATTGGAAACCCAGTTAATTTTAGGAAGATTAAAATCACCAACAATTATTAAAGGATAAGAAACATTTGAAGCCCATTCAATTGAATTACAAAGATTTACTGCATAGATTGTATCATAGTTGGGAGGACGATATGCTAAGATAAATCTGATTTTGATATCTTTGTTGCATAAATCGAAAATTAAAATTTCACTGGCAGGAAGAAAGAAAGGAATTTTGATAATTTTTATGCGTAAACACGTATTGGCAAAAACTATAAGTCCACCCCCGCGTTTAACAGGACGGTCACAACGAAAAACTTGATAACTATCTGAACTGCAAAGTAGACTATCTGGAATATCGAGATAAAGCCAAGATTCACAACAAAGTATCATATCAAATTCTTTGCTATTTAGTAAAACTTTCAAATCACCTAACTTATTTAGCAAGCTCCTTGAATTAAAATACAAAACTTTTAAATGCAAAACATTAGGAAGGGGCGCGACTACCTATATTTTCCGCGAAGTGCCAGGCTTTTTTGAATTGACTGGCGGTTTAGAATGTGAAGAAAACTGCTGGGAGTCCTGACGCTCACACCTGGGCGTGGGGGGGGTTTGGGGGTATGCACCCCCCAGAAACCAAAATACCCCTCCCCAGAAATCAAAATACCCCCCCCAGAATTCAATTTTTTGAAAATTTTTTTCGTTTTTTTCATGCAATTTTTTGATGCCAATGGATAGTGCTTGATGAGAAACGTCGAAAAATTGTGTTTTTATCGCCATACCACCATTTTTAAGGCCATTTTTTGACCTTCAAAAAAATCTTGCAACCCCCCCAGAATTTTCTTGCTGCCCACATATGCTGACGCTTCTTAATGCAATCTGCGTGAAAATCGATGAAGAGGCCAGACTCGCCATTGGAAATCCGTTCATGGAGCTCAACGACCAACTCACGTTGACATTGGCATTGGAGGTAGGATAAATCTGGGCGTGCTCTGAGGTTAGGGTAAGGACTGGATTTTCGATTATTCAGCGAGCTGTTCATGAACCGAATAAAAGATCTCTTAGTTTGACTGTTTGACATGCAAACTTTCAAAAAATGAGGCTTGCTAGGATTAGATGGTCCGTCACAAAAACAGCGTACGATATCATCAGATTTCAGTTGCGAATTGGTGTTATGGCTGTCAACGAGCGATTTCAGGGTAACAAAGTCATCATCAGAATCAGCAAGGCCAAATAAAACAGCATTAGATTTTTTCGATTCTTTTTCTAATTCGTCATGAATTAGTAGTTGGATATTCGGTAGATTAGAAACGGCCTTAACAGGAGTGAGCTTGGAAATCGCATCGGATAATTCAGACAGTTTCTCATTTACGGATGTTTCAAAAGAATGCAGATGGTTTTCAATAGCGACAATCTTGTGTTCAATAGCAAAAATACGCTTACCAGTAGGCAAGCAGGTCGGACAAAAAAATAGCTGGTCCAGCAATGCCAAGAGATCGTACGCATCCTTGTCGAGACCGACGCAAGATCCGTGAAACCAGTTCTTACAAAAATCGCAGAAGATTCCATGATTATCGTCCACCGTCAAATCGCACTTCGGACAATAAACGGTAACTTTCAGAATATTCTTATCGGCTGTAGAAGTTTTAGACCGAGACATCGTGCAGAGTGGAAATACGCAATGAAGAAAATGGACAATTGATCAACAAGTGAACAATAGTACGGTATTGATCAGATCAAATATAAGTAGTAACGCATTGCGGCTCTTCAGCTCGATTAGTCGCCACGCTCCCTTTAGACTTATGAATGTAGCCGAGTAGCAAAATTTGTAGTGTGCAACTCTAGTGGTAATAAAATTTATTCTTGAATTCATTCCATATGGTCCCCTCGCTTCGAGTTTTTGCATAATTATATCTCCTAACTTAACACTTAGGTCTTAACTATGAACGAAATAAATTCTTAATGTGAAAGATCTAAGTATAAAATTATATACAACTAACTAACTACAGTAAGTACAGTAAGAAGGTTAATGTATGATAATCATTATAACTTGCTGTTTAAGATTTGAAAATTCTGAATTCTCCTAGATTTTCAGGATTCCACTGAATTCTGACATTTTAAAATTCTCCTGCATTCTCCTGCATGTTTACAACTTCTGAAATTTCTCCTGAAAAGCCCATTCTCCTGCTCCTGCTCCTGAAAATTTTAGATTCTCCTGAATTCAGGAGAATTCTCCTGCACTTGGCAACCCTGGGTGCGAGTTGAAGAGGGGCGAGTTGTGTGGGGGTGAATTGTGGGGGAGGGGGCGGGCGAATCATCCACAAACCTTTAATTCGGTGGGTTTATCGATTCAGTGGGTCTAACGAGATTTATATACGGTGGGTCTATCGATACAGTTAGTCTAACGAGATCTCATTTCGGTGAATCTATCGATTCAGTGGGTCTGACGAGATTTTTTCGGTTGGCTTATCAATACAGTGGGTGTAACGAGACTTTTCTTCGGTGGGTCTATCGATACAGTGGGTCTACCGAGACATTTTTCCGGTAGGTCTACCAAGCCACTACAGCGGGTCTAACAAGACGGGACCATTAATTTCACTTTCAGGACGAACCACCTTTCATTTTCCTTACTTTTTAAAGCCGTAGCAAGAATGCTTCTTGTGATTGAAGTGCTTCTAGGCTACTTGGTTGCTTTGTTTTTCACGTTCAAATCTTTTGAACTGCACGTGACCCTATGTGCATGTCCGGGACCTCTCTTTTGACCGAAAAAATTTTGAAAAATAAGATAATGGACGAAAAGATGGTAAAATTGCGTGTATTTGACGCAAAATCTTCGAATTTTCGGCACTCGCGCCAGATGTAAAGTACTTTCCCTAATTTTGGCTCAAGCGCGACCAAAAAACGACTTTTTTATAGCCTATTGAGAAAGAAAACACATTTTCTTCGGAACGTTCGAATTTTATGATCTCAATGGGTAGAGCTTGAAGAAAAACGTCGAAAAATGCGGTTTTCGCGAGCTATCCCGTCGAGTTTTCCGAGATATAGACCAGCTTATGTTGGGTCCGCCCCCTCCCTCCCTTGGCCGAATTCTGGATACGGGCCTGCGCATGTACACATCATGTATACCATTGTTTTTGTGTAATTTTGTGAATCCTAGACCATAGCCATAAACTGGTGATGGGAGAAATGGAAGGGGTGGAATAGGAAATTTGAGGTGGGGGAGGGGTAAAATTTGAGATTTTTGCTACGTAACTTGCGGTATGGTTATCTTACGTAATTTTTATGACTAATTTATATCAGATTGTCTAATCGGCTTCAAAAATTTCTTATCAGATATTCGGGTCGACAAATTATGGCTTTAAAACTCATATTGATTTTCCATTTTTCGCTCGCTCTATCAAGTTAAAGCTGGCTCGTGCCTATGATTTTTATTCTCGCGATATTCGGGCAACATTTTTTGGATACCAGTTTATGGGTTAGTTCGAATAAGCGGATTTTTGTTTATTATTTCCTTATACATTTTTTCTCTATTTTGTTGTTTACAGAAGTTATGAAAAAACTTGATACCGTAGTGGACAAAATTTTTGTGTAAATTTTCTCATATTCTATACGTTTAGGTACCAAATATATGCTGAAAGATTTGTTAGACGAATACTAGAGGACTTCTTTTATAGATGAAGCAAAAATAGTGGTATTTTTGTAGGATTTTCGGCATCCAATGGACGACATACAGTAAATTACGAAAAACATTTTGAAAAAATGCTTCTTTCCATTCTCAGATACAAAAATCTTTTATTTAAACCAGATGTTTGCATGACTTATTTTTACAGCATCTGATTCGGGTTAGACATGAAAAAATTAAATTTTTTGTCTTTGTTTTGATTTTAATGTGATCGATTATGATGTTAATATGTATATAATTGATTTCTTTGCATCCTTATTCGTCTCGATTTTTTGAATTAATTGGTCTTCATCCTCGTTCATCTTATAAATTTTTTGAATGCACTAGCAATGAATGGTTTTTTCACGTATAATATACTTATGATTTTATTCTGTTTTAATTTTTATACCTTCAGAACTCAAAAGAAGCCCGTTGAACTTTGGGGGTTGGTTTATTTATTGAATTTCATAAAATTGAATATTAAGGGCGGAGTAAATTATTTAGGAAATGTTTAAAACGATTCCAATACATTTGATCCTAAAAATTGAACGATTTATCTCAATTTATCGAAAGTTCGAAGTGCGCTTTTCACATGACTATAAAAAACTTTTATATACATTCGACGAGCATACATGTAACGGCTCGAAATCGAGGGGTCCCGGCCATTTTGGGGGGGAGTAGAGACCACCAATTTTTAGCCGGAAAAAACGCCAGAAAAAGGCCGAAAAATTCATTTTTTTCCAAAAAATGGGGGTGGGGGTCAAAAGTTTTCTCGTATACGAGCATGTGTATGTCTATTGTATGTTCACATGTACAATATATATTTGAAAAAAATATAATCAAAATGAATTTGAATGGAGAAAGACACTAACAATGGTCATAAAGAAGGTTTTATATTCTTGAATCACAAACTTGAATAATAACAACAATAAAAAATATGATAAAAATTTATAATTTAAATTTTTATTATGTATAGTTAAATTATTTTAATATTTCTTTACAAATAAATATGAAAATAAAATTTTTAATCTGATTTCTTCACAATATTTTTTGAAACATATAAGACAGCAATTTATTGAATGTTAAAATCAAATCTAAACACTACAAAAATATAAATTGGAAATTTCCTTACTGCGCAAAATTAATCCTCCTTCTTATTTAATTTTTGTATTTATTTGTTTAGAAATATTAAAGTTAGTAGTTTTATTATATGATGTCAAATCAGGGGAACGATCACTAGGAGTCAATTCAAATGAGTGTGTTGCTCATCTGATTTAACTCCATGCGATTTTTTTGTGGTACTTTTCAAGTTTAAAATTCACAGCAAAAGCCCTGTCAGCAATCCTGACCTTTAAAATCACATTAAATTGGCTGTCAGGAAGTCACTATCGAGATGAGAATGAAAACAATGCTGTATACAAGGAATGGCTTTAGCATTTGATTGAGTTGGGTGTTTTTTGATTGAGTGTTTGAACAATTCGGTCGTTTCCCAATAATACTTTGAATTTTGTCTCTGCTATTGAATAGTCCACCTATGGCCGAATTTTCATTGAGTTTGGACCATTATTAATGAAGCTATAGTTGAAATAGCAAGAAGTCATCAATACGAGAAAGAAGCAAAAAGAAATAAACAAAAAGAAATAATGAGGAGAAAAAGAAAAAGAGAAAAAAGGAAAAAATGGAAAAAATAAAATAAAATAAATAAATAAATAACCATGCAAATATTGAAAAAAAGAAGAAAGAAAGACAGATATAGAGGTGCGTGCATCATGCTATTAGTAAGGAAGAAACAAAAAGGACACGATAAATAGCACAAGTGTACCTAAAAATAATTATATTATGAGAGATTACATGTTTTATGAGGCGCAAAATTCTAAATGAAACAGAAAAAGTAGGCGGGATAATGAAACGAAAACTTACATAAAACAGTAAGAAAAAGGAAAAAAACGTAGAAGAGGAAAGAGAAGAAGAAAATAACATTATGGATAGTTACATGACTCACCCTGTATATAATAGAAATTTTAATTGTAAATTTTTGTTATATTTTTTTAGTGCGAGGTAGCTGCCCATTTCCAGTTGAGATTACTCTACATAATTCTGGTGGAGGCAGGAGTGAAGGAAAACCGAAAATTAGATCAGATATGATAAGGTAGGTAGGATTGTATTAGTTGGATAGATGAGATGAGTTCAGGTTAGATTGAATTAAATCGGATCAAATAAGTTTTTAAATAAAATTCGACTTCAATGGATTTCTTCATCCGCTTCTCGTGCCCACTCGTACGTGCATGATCGAAATATCGTCTGTTATTTTGAATGTTTGATTGATAATAAATTATTTTCTCAAATCGGATTGTCCATGCTTGACCATACATGTAACGGCTCGAAATGTTGGGTGGGGGTCCCCGGCAGTTTTTGGGTGGGGGGTAAATGACCTCCAATGTTTGGCTATAAACGGCCGAAAACATGTAAAGACAGCCGAAAAAATGGAATATTGTTCGAAAATGAGGGGAGGGAGTGGTTAAAAGTTTTTTTGGCTCCGGGTCAGGGGCGACGACCAACTTCGGGTCGGGTATCCCAGTATCCCCCTGTTGCACGTGCTATGTGCTTGACTAGTAATTATTTTGTGTTGGAAATTTTATCAGAGGAAAATTGCATTTGTTTCACGGAAGAAGAATCGGACTGTCGTCCAGTTTTCGCCAGAAATGAGTCCGAGATTTCCACATTAGTGCAGAATATCACGTTTTTTGTAAAAGTCGCCGGTTCAAATGGCGTGGTGTTTACATTGATTAGCCTGGATGGCGATGTTTTTGTTCTCTACCTCTATCACGGCATATTACATCTTTCCGGTGAGATTCTTATGTATAAAAGTGCATTAAATCGTTTATATTTCTTCTTCATATTTTAATTAGGAATATTTTTTGTGCGTGGATTTTAAAAGTTTTTTATTCCAATAGGAACTGCAAGGTTTTGCTGAAAGTGTATGCGAACTGGGGATAGTTTATATTTCCTTACATCAAGCGTAATTTAAATCTAAAACTGTTTAGCAAAAATTGAAGGCTTATAATATTGGGGGCCAGCTGTTATGGCGGAGGTTTTTAAAACGATCATTTAACTATTGTATGAATTTGGAAAATTAATGAGCTTTTCTAATAAAAAGTTTAAGGAAGCGGAACAAATCCAAAACAACTGTTTTTACCGGGATTCTCCTAGCTAAGCTTATACATACATGTGGGGATCTTCCACCCGGAATTGGTTGCTCTCCCCATTTCCCCAAAGCCAGAAAATTTTTAACCCCCTTACGATTTTTGGAAAAAGATTAAATTTTTTGGCCGTTTTTACCCCCTTCCCTAAAAAATGGCCGGAAACCCCCTAAAATTTTGAGCCGCTACATGTACGGTTTAGTCATATTTTTGGGGCGAACGGCCCGATATTATATAGTGAAATCTGCAATTGTGGACTTCCACATTCTCTAAACTTCTGAATTTTCTACTCTTCTGCATCTGGACAAAATACGTTCTTTTTTAATAATCGTTTTGTAATTATAAATATTATGAATACAAAATTTCGTAGGTTTGATTGAAAATTTTGTATTTGTATCCGCTTGCTCATACACATTAATTACATGCTTTGCCCGCTCCTTATTCCCCTTATACCCAGAATTATGGATTTTATAAGTTGAAAATTGTGCGGAAAATTGACTTTCTGCCGTTACCCTCCTAAACTCCTAATTGAAGACGAGACATATTTTTTGGATTTTTTTTCAAACGAATGCATCTTCCAATGATTGATGAAAAGTAGGAGAATTGTCCTCAAACTTTCGCTTGGAAAGCAGTGGCAGATCCAGGATTTTCCTAAGGGGGGTGGTAACCCTAAGGGGATGCGGAACCCTGACTTGGGCGGAAAAATTAGCCATTTTTTAACCCAAAAATCGCTCAAAAATCCTTAATTTGGCGCACTATTTTGGGCCAATGGGGGAGGGGGCGGCCGTCCCCCTGTCCTCTCTAAATCCGTCCCTGTTGGAAAGCATAGCTTTTCTCAATTTAGGCACCGATCCATCTGTAATACAAAAGACAGGATTCGTCTTAGATGACAACAGGTGGCACAGAGTTGACTTATCGTTCGAGAGATCCAATATTAAACTTTATTTGGATGGCTTGCTGTACGAAAAACGCTCCGGCGTACATAAATCTTTTCTGTATGTAGAAAAGGTAATTGATTGCGCTTGAGATTACAATAAACTCAAGCAAACGCCTATATTTAAACGACATGCAAATATGTCACTACCATGAATGCACAGCATGGCCGATCTGGGGGGGGTAAGCCGATCGCGGAAGTGGGTCGTCAAAAACTGAGCTTTTTCGGATGAGAACGACCTCAAAAACTAGTATAAATGCTAAAATAGCGTTAAAATTGCGTTATTCCACAGTTTCTGGTCAATTTTAAGCATTTTCGAAGAATTTTCATATATTTTTGGCTTTCATTTTGCCTCATTTTCCGTAGAAAATTTTCCATTTTTCCATTTGGCTGGTCTGTACCCCTAATCCTTGGCCTCGCATGCATGTGCGATCACAACTTGTGGTTTGATCACCTAAGAAGGGTATCTGGAAAAATTTAGCCTACTGTTATATTGTAGCATCATGACTAAATTTTGTCAAAAATTTAAGGGATTTTAACGAATTTACAGTTAACTTGATTCGCATGACTTTAAATCTTTTCATGCCGCAGTACTGTGCACGTAGAATCGTAGTTATCTAATCTAAATAAAAACTTAATTTTTTCCAATTTTTGTTATTTTTTCGAACCTGTGTATATGCCAATCACACATGATCATCACTGGGGGTTTGAGGGTATCCCCCTACCCCCTACCTCAACTTTTGAATGGAATACCCCCCCCCCCTCAGGTCATTTGCGGACCGAAACGTTTTGTTGGAATTATGAAAGAGCGCCCAGCGATGCCCAGCAAGATATAATGTAGGTACATAAATGTATAAGTTACTACATTGCAAGAATTAGATGAAGTTATTCTTTGTTTTCATTTATTGTTATGAATATCTGAAAACAACTTTTTTAAATCCAACAATCATGCAATTTCCAACAAATCAAGGAGGCTAAATAGTAGAGTATTTTGTGTTTTCAGCTTATTTCTACGTACTTCTGAGTACAACTCTCACACCGGATCCACTTTGATGATTCTTGTCGAACTTCCATAATGTAGCTTTCCGCAGATCTTGCCAGCATTCATCACGAAGTTTACTCCACGATTTTTCTGAATATTTCGTTAATCCTCGCGATATGTTTCTTTGCACTTCTTTGCACGCTGCTTATTTGTCTTTATTCGTTAATTTTACAGAAAATGCCCAAAAATTACGTCTTTCTTCTCAATTGCCTTAAACGCTACTTTTTCGCGCGTTTTATCGTTCGGTGGTTTTCGCACAACATTTTTAGCGCAGTGTTTGCAAACACAATGACATTCCACCAAAAACAGCGTTTTCACGAGAGACGCGCGTGTGACACTCCTTATTGCTTTTATCGTAGGTACCTTTAACCGCGCAGCGCATTGTGAACAGATTTATGTTAATTAGACTTGGAAATTTTTATCCGAGCCCGACTTGGAAATTCCAAGTGCTTGGAAAGAGCAAAAAGAAAGACACTTGGAAACTTGGAAAATTTACTTGGAGACTTGAGAAAAACGACATTTTTCCAAGTTGAAAAATGCTAATGACTTGGAACTTTTATTTGAGCAAATGAACTGACACTTGAAACTGGAAATTCCAAGTCTTGGAAACTTGAACTTGGGAATTGATTTCCAAGTGAAATGAATTGGCCTGAATTATTTTTTCTCGGGCATTACTCTGTACATCCATTCATTCAGACTATTTTTGTCCATTCTGTCAATATTTGATTGTCCAAGTCATCTATCGTCTTTATTATCAGTTGTTTTCATGCAAACATAATTACGAATATTCAAGAAGAGTAGAACACAACGAATTAAAGCATTTTTACGGGTTGCTACGGGGAACGGGGCAAGCAACGACAAAAATATCTAAAAAAATCAACACGAAGTCGTCATTTTGGCGCCATAATTAGCCGTAAAAATTAATCATTTACCCCCTCCCCTAGGAAACTCGGTTTAGTCCCCTCCCAGAACTTTTGACCTTGTGCATATGATGCCAATATATGATTAATGTGTGGTATTTTTATTTGTTTTTATTTAGTATATTTTTAGAATTTTTTTTGTGATCATAGGGCAAGTTTTTTAAACTGCATTATGAATTATTTCAGCAGTGTAAAGTAGCTAAATTAAATTATGTACTTAGGTATTCGTCGGCTGCGCTCCTGCTCACTCGTTGCCTCATTCGTTAGATACGATCAAAAATTTTAGCGGGTTTCTATACAACTTCGGTTTTAATGGACTAGGATTTCGAACTAATTATACTTCGTTGAAGAATAAACGCTGCGAAGTCTGATTTATTGATTCGTATACGCGTAACGAATCATAATTTTTGTTGGGGGTCCCCGGCTATTTTTTTTTTGAGGAGCGAGGGAGGGGGGTAAATGACCTCTAAGTTCTGAGTCCAAAGTGGCGAAAAACACCTAAAAATGGCAAAAAACGCAAGTTTTCGTAAAAGATTGATGGGGGGGGGTCAAAATTTTCTGACTGTGGAGGATGGAATACGGCTAACTTTGGTTATGGGGATTCTCCCCCACCTATTGCATGTAAGCATGTTACCGGTTGAACTTTTGGGCGAGATGATCAATCATTTTTAGAGGGATGGCCTAAACGATTTTTTTACCAAAAAATGGCAGAAGGGCATCTAAAAGCTGCTTAAAACGCAAATTTTTGCCCAGAAGTTGGTGAGGGGTAGGGGTTGGAGCAAAAATTCTCAGCTTTCAGGGTAGTTTATTTCCTTCCCACCCACCTGTTACACGAATGCTAGAATTTTATTCATTTAAATCGACTCATTTTGTCATAAATGCGCGTATTGAAAATTTTATTTTTATTATAAAAATTAGAAATAATTTTAAATTAAAAAAATTAATCTTAAAAAATGAAAATTATTTCCTACCGACTTAATCGAGAATTCATTTTTTGGTGCTTCTCTTATGACTTATGACGGTAGAGCCTCGGACAACATTAAGCGCTCAAATACTTATTGGACATTTTATTAATTTTATTATTTGTTCTATTATAATTTATTATTCATTTATTACTTACTCTGCTTTTAATATTTTTTATGTATTGCATTATATTATGTTATTTTTTTGTATTTTTATGAAAATTATAAATTGACTATACGCTTAGGTGCACTAAGGTCAGTGATCGGCAGGGAGCGGTGAAATGCCAAAAATTTAAAACAGTAAATTTAACGTTCACGATTTTTTGCTGTTTTAATGATCAAAATGGTCAAAATAGGCTATAAAACGTTTTTTCGTGTTAGTAATACATTTTACAAGCATTTTTAGTCCATTTTGACTGCATTATATCGCTTTTTAACACTCAAAAAATGCAAAAATTTATCAATTTTGGGCGCTTTTTGAGTCAAGACCTGTTTGCTTGAAATCGCCGGACAGTACCGGTCTAGCTGACCCCTCAGGGGGGGTAATACCCCCCTCACCCCCCTATGTGCATGTGTGACTATATGTGTCCGTTCACTAAAAGCTCATAATTTCGGATAGGTCAATTGGCCACTCGATACGGTGTGTGATGAAGAATAACCGTTATTGATAAGACCGCAACGATTTCGAGGCCATTTTAAATAATTTTTCAATAAATTTTTTAAATAATTTTTTAGTACAATTTTTTAAATTTTTTATTCATTCGTAGGAACGAATCGCAATCAGAAAAAATTCCACAATCGGAATTTTGCGTCAACATGGCTCATTTTATTATCCGATCAAAATAAACCAAGATTCGCCGAAATCAACATTCCGTTTAAAAATCGATTTGGAATTTCGCACTTTTGTCACAAATGCTCTTTTGCTGCTATTACAGAACAACGTTAATGCGTTTGATAGAAAAACTGAAGATTCCCGCGATTTATTCATCAGTCGAATTGAGCTCAGAATCGATGTTAACGGAAGCTTAATTTTACGAATTGCAACCAAGGAAAACGACTTATTTGATGTGCCATCTGTTGGTATGCGTTCAATAACACGCAACGTTCCAATTTTTTTAATTATGAAAATTTTTCGGTTTTCCAAAAATTAAATCACATTTTTATTTTTATATTATATTTTAAATTTTTGAAACGCTTATCCCACCTAATTTTGTGGTAGAATAATTTTTCGGAGGATAAATGAATTTATTGTTGTTCCATAATACTGCACCGTTCCATTTTTTTCAATTATGAAAATTTTTCGGTTTTCCAAAAATTTAATTATATCTTTATTTTTATATTATATTTTAAATTTTTGAAACGCTTATCCCACCTAATTTTTGGTAGAATAATTTTTCGGAGGATAAATGAATTTATTGCTGATCAAAATAGTCGAGGCAAAATGCGTGGAAAGCGTTAATTCCAGTTTCTTGTCCGAAAAGCTGAGAGGGGCGAAAAATTTCAGATTTAATTTAGACCCGTCTCCTTCAGGTAACATTATCAATACTTGTGTGATCGACGGGGGTGCAGGCACGTAGCTCTGGGGAATGGGGGTCCAGACCCCCCAAAATTCAGAAAATCGGAAAAATAAGACTTTGTAAACGTTATTTCTGGCCTTTTTGGGCTTATTCCCCCCAAAATTGGTGTTGGTCCCCCCAAAATAGGACGGCCAGCTACGTGCCTGCGGGGGCGACTTTTCGGCCCGGGCCGGGTTGAAAAAATCTCCGGCCGGGGTGTGCAGGGTATAATATACTTATAAAACCGACTGTTCGTTATAGTTTTGAAAAATGAGCTTGCTAAGAGAGAGTTGTAAACCAAGAGAGACTTAAAAGTTTAAACCTGCCATTACATTCATGTGTTCGTTTAAAGTCACCAGCTCGGACTGAGCTGTCTTGTGGGAATCCTGTAGCTGCTTATACTATGGCGCATACACGTATACAAAACTGGTGCTATTGGGCGTACCAAATAGCCTTTATCAGCGCTGACTCATCGCTTAGCAATTTTACGTGTTGAGCTCGGACCGGTTCCCTTAAGTTGTATGTCCCTTCGATGAATGCAATAAATTCCTTGTTCTAACGTGCGCATCAGGTGTCAATAGATTACTGTAGTAGCATGTCATTTTACCTGACAATAGTGGAGTACGCATATATATATGCAAACTAAGCAGGTATGTATAGTGTAGTGACAGGCAACATGCGGTTTGCATGTTGCTTGGCAAGCAGTGATTAATTATTGTTATTTAATTATACGCGGGCAATGATAAATGGTTTCCCGTCCAACTTTCTTAAACAAAATGTGGTTGTTCTGGTTCAAAACGTAGTTGTCCAATTACCAAGCCAAAAATTGCTTTCCACGGTTTGAAAAATGGTTATCCAGCCTTGAAAACTGGTTGGTTTGGCCCAGAAAACGGTTGTCCAAGTCCAAAAATCGGCTCACCTGGTTCTCAAAATGTGGTTGTTCAGCTTAAAACGTCGTTGTCTGGGTTCAAAAATTGGATTTTTGGGCTTTACAATGCAAAACGTATCCCCGTCCAATCGATTCGTTCTCTTCGTCTAAGTTTTAATTCCTATGAACGGGCAGGAATAGGGTATTACCCTGGTGTGCATTTAATGCACCTCAAGTTCAGCTGCATTGTTAAATTACGTTTTAGTTACTGTTCACGATTCTCAATCATATTAAAGATTTACGGTGCAGGTCATCGCTTCCATCATTCTATGGTGTTTAATCTATTGGCTCTAAATTTTGAAAAGATGGAATTTTAAGCGAATTTTTTTCGATATTGATCATTATTACCGAAGTGAAAAGGACCAGGCACGTAGCTGGCCGTCCTATTTTGGGGGACCAATTCCAATTTTTGGGGGGACTAAGCCCAGAAAGGCCAAAATAGCACAAAATAACGTTTAAAAAGCCCTCTTTTTCCGATTTTCCTGAATTTGGGGGTCCGAACTTCCATTCCCCCCAGAGGTACGTGCCTGAAAAGGACCAGGCTTAAGAGAAGACATTCATATTTTAATATAAACTAATCCGACAGTTTTGACTCGACCGTGTAAAGATGGGTGAAATCTCGCTTTTTTGTAAGGCTGTGTGGGCGATTCGTCTAAATATTACTTTTTGTTGCTGCATTTCAGTCCGAATATTCATGCTGAATGAAAAAAATTCTGGCTTAGTAATATGATTGCAGAAAATCGTATAACTTTGAGTTTTCAGCAGATATATACTCGTAAATATGACCTCAGTACTTGCGCTTCAGGGTTTCCAAACTCGGACTCGGTATGTTTATTCTCCTGTGGGAATATGCATTGGCAAATCAAATGCCAAATGACTTTGACTCGGGATACTGATTGATTATAAAACCTATATCTTAGGACAAGTATGCCAAATTCTTGAGAAAAACAGATTAACCGTTTCGGTCATTCTCAGGCAATCATATAATGTCCAGCTTAGGCTAATAAACAATGATCATATGATTATGCAAAGCAAGCGAATGATTCATTTAGAGAAAAGAACGCTGTTGTTATCACACAATAAAAGGACTGCAAAAATCAAGTTAATTTTCCCCCCGGCCCCCAGGCACGTAGCTCTGGGGGAAATGGGTGGGGGGTCCGGACCTCCCAAAATTCAGAAAAATCGGAAAAATAGGACTGTTAAACATTATTTTGTGCTATTTTTGGCCTTTTTGGGCTTAGTCCCCCAAAATTGGTGTTGGTCCCCCCAAAATAGGACGGCCAGCTACTTGCCTGCCGGCCTCAGGCCATTTTTGAGACTTGCATCGGCCGGGGAAGGCCAAAAATGGCCGGGGATAGCCGGGGCTCCGGTCGATCACTATGTGTACCTAGGTCTAGATAGGTATATCCTTCTGATATTCGCTCTATTGAGGATGCTTTCGATTTAATTTATAAATAAATAAATAATGATTTTTTATGTTTTGGGTTTTTGTTTTTAATTTTTGGTTTTTTCTTTTATTATTTTTGATTTGATATGATGTTTCACTTTTTTAGACAAAAAAATTACGTATTCTTCGATTTTTCTAAATTTCGAATTACGGTCCTCCCATTTACATATCCACGCATTTACGCAGGACAGATTTTGATTCACTTTAAATTTAATTTTCAATCATACTTTACTTTGGTTTTTATTCATAATTCCAATATTTTTAGTCGTAAGCAGCGAGCGATCAGGAGCTTAAATTGAATAATCGAGCACTGCTAAAGCGTGCCGGATAATTTAAATCGATTTTTGATTCAAAAACTTTAAAATTGCTATTAAATTTTTTTGGGCTTCCCTTTCTCGTGCTGCTATCTGATCCGATTTTATTCCCAATGCTAAAAATAC
Organism: Mermis nigrescens; assembly: GCA_036768485.1. Lineage (NCBI taxonomy): Eukaryota > Metazoa > Nematoda > Enoplea > Mermithida > Mermithidae > Mermis > Mermis nigrescens. Next base: position 76,046 of record JAVLUZ010000424.1, read on the forward strand.
TTAATCCGCCTAGCAGTCTTAAATAATGACAGGAATACAACATTTTTGATATAGAAAAACGTATTTTGGTTTTTTTCTGTTACAGCTATGTAAGATAATGTCCATGCTGTACAGTGGCGGATCTAGGATTTTCCTAAGGAGGGGGATATCCACGGTTTTTTTTGTACTCGGCAAAGATTTTTCCCGATGTACAAAGACTTTTCGGGACCGTCTTTGTACATGTACAAAGATTTTTGGGAAGACAAAAATTGCAAAAAAGGTCTAAAATTCGGGAAATTTCGGCGCTTCGCGCCGGAATGAGTAATTGTGTGTTCTATATATCTTTATAATGGCAGAAATTGTATTTCAAAAGTAAAAATGTCAAATTTTTCGGCGCTTCGCGCCGTTTTAAGACGATTCTTAGTGATTTTTACCCTTAGAGACTCAGAAATTAGCTAAAACACACTATGAAAAGTTGGAGAACTCTGTTTTTACCACACTAAAGTCGCTGCTATACCATATTATAGTGCCCAAAAATTTTGTGTGTACAAAATGTACAAAGATTTTTAGGAAGACAAAAACTGTAAAAAGATGTAAAATTCCCACAATTTTCGGCGCTTCGCTCCGAACTGATAAATTATTTGTCCTATATATCTTTAAAATGGCAGAATTTGCATTTAGAATGGAAAAATGTCAACATTTTTCGGCGCTTCGCGCCGTTTTCAGATAATTTTTAGTATTTTTTGGCGTCAGAAACCCAGAAATTAGCTATAATACACTACCAAAGATCGAAAACCCTGTTTAACCACACTAAAATCGCTACTGTACTATAGTATAGTACACAAAAATTTGCATGTACAAAATGTACAAAGACTTTTGGGGACCATCTTTGTACATGTACAAACGGACCTTGTACAAAAAAAATACACTGGGGGTATCCCAATTTTTCCAAAAACAGTCAAAAATAGGTCCAAAAATTTGCCCTTAACGCGCGAAATAGCGTTTTTTCGGTGTTTGTATACTTTTACATAAAATCACTTTTGACGCAATATTTTTTTCTGAAAATTTTAAAATTTTCGTTAATTTTGTGCGAAAAAGTCATTAAACTTCTTTGACTTTAACAAAATCTGGCGCCGGAAAATTTGTGAAATTAAGGCGGAGAGACATCTAGAAGCATGATTTACTGCTTGATTTCCTGTATTTATAGCATTTGATGCGTAACATCGAAATTTTTAATTGAAAATAGAAGAAAACTATGCAAAAATGCTGCTAAAATTGTTTTGAAACCTACATGAACAGAAAATGGCTTCCAGGTCGCCAAGAAAGTAAATAAAGACATTAATAGGTATCATCCGGCGCTACGCGCGCCAGAAAAATTTGAGAAATTATGGTCACTGACGGCCAAAAATCATTGCAAATTGCATATCCATTCTTTATCTCGCCAAATATTTTTGGCCAATGGGGGTGGGGGCAGCCGCCCCTGACCCCCCTTAAATCCGCCCCTGATGTTGTATTGTGAGAATTAAAATTAACGACGCCAAATTAATTGAAAATTCAAGCCTATCTCATACTTTGTCCTGCAGCCACGATTAATGACGATGGATGGCATCACGTGACTCTAGTTTTAGCACATAAAGAAATCAGTTATACAATTGATGATTCATCGGGTGATTCACACCAGTTTACAGCTGGATTTAAATTGGACGCTTTTAACGTCGTGAGATTTGGCGGTAAGCCACATCTATGAATATATAATTTCAAATGATTTACATGTTACATCCTTAAAAATGTTTAAATATACATATTTACATGCTTTCCAAAAATTTTTACGAACATTCTACATAGTTTTGAATTTTGATTCATCGTTTAGATCAAATTTGAATTAGCCGATTTTGTTAAATTGCGTTTTATTTATTGTGTAACTCATGCTAAAAATTTGAATTGACTTTGATTTTTAAGCATCAAACGAGTCGAAAATTAGGCCATCTCAAGGAGATAACGAACTTTTCAATTTTCGGTTTAAAATTTGTCAAAAGCATCAATTCTAGCTGAATATTGAAAAAATTAAAAAAGCTTTTTTGCGAACGGCGTGCTTTAAAGGGATATTTGTACGTAAGTCAAAGTGGAGGGGCCAACAGAGGGCAAAAACTCAAAGTTTTTCTAGGTTATTGAGTGCATATATATGCCTTTAGAACAGAGATTTTGAACGTAGTATAAAATAAAAAAAACATATACAACAGGCGAATTTACCTAGTTTGAGAGATAATTTCAGACTTATACATGATCTTGGGGGCGGGGTTTTGGGGGTTTCACCTCCAGAAAAGTTTTTACACCCCCAGAATTTGCAATTTTTAAAAAAATCGGGTAAACGGTGCTGTTTTAAGCGTTTTTAGCTATCTGTTTTGCTCGGAAGTGTCAAATTTTCGGTATTAGCTTGCTAAGCGCCATAGACTTATTTTTTGACTATATTTTGTTCAATTTAATCTAATTTTACATGTTATATTTCAGAAATGTTTAAATTTTCCAGGGTCTGAAAAGATAGGCCATCGTTAGATATACCGAAAAAGAATGTTTTTGTCGATTATCCACCTCTTTCAGCCCAAAAAGATGCTTTAAATTTTCATTCTCCTCCGCAGAAATCCTATGCTTTGCATGTCTCTTTCGGACATAAATGTCCAGTAGTCGATTAATTATTCTTGTATTTTCAATAATTTTAGCACTTTTTGTATTATTCTTGTATTTTCGATAATTTCAGCAATTTTTGTATTATTCTTGTATTTTCAATAATTTTCAGCAATTTTTGTATCATTCTTGTATTTTCGATAATTTCAGCAATTTTTGTAATTATTCTTGTATTTTCAATAATTTCAGCAATTTTCGTATTATCCTTATATTTTCAATAATTTCAGCAATTTTTGTATCATTCTTGTATTTTCGATAATTTCAGCAATTTTTGTATCATTCTTGTATTTTCGATAATTTCAGCAATTTTTGTATTATTCTTGTATTTTCAATAATTTCAGCAATTTTCGTATTATCCTTATATTTTCAATAATTTCAGCAATTTTTGTATCATTCTTGTATTTTCGATAATTTCAGCAATTTTTGCAATATTCTATTTTCAATAATTTCAGCAATTTTTGTATTATTCTTGTATTTTCATTTAATTTCAGCAATTTTTGTATTATTCTTTGTATTTTCAATAATTTCAGCAATTTTCTTATTCTAGTCTAGTTAGCTTAGTCTACTTTAGAAGATGCATTCATCGGCTGCTTTAGAAGCTTATTTATTAATAATAAACCGCTGGATCAATCTTTAATAGCCCCTGATGAGACGAGTGCTCTAAACTTTGGATCTTGCGCTTATAGAGACTGGTAAATAAAAGAATTATTCGAGTTTCACGCTGTGGCGTTTGATTCTAAAATGTGAATAAATTTATATATTATTTTCGAATCTTTCTCATAATTTTAATTAATTTTAATTTTAATAGATTGTATTGGTTCGTAAATAATAACAGGCTTAATATTTTCCGACTGCTTAGATGTTCGTTCATTTCTGTTCCTGCACATCTGTTAGGCTTGAGGGTGTCAGCTGGGGTTGAATAACCTGTATCTCAGCTCTGTTTTATGTAAATAGCCTCAGAAAGTGCAGCCACGTAGATGGCCGTCCTATTTGGGGGGAACAACACCAATGTTTGGGGGGACTAAGCCCAACAAGGCCATTTTTGGGGGGGGGGCAACACCAATTTTTGGGGGGACTAAGCCCAAAAAGGCCAAAAATAGCATAAAATAACGTTTAAAAAGTCAGATTTTTCTGAATTTTGGGGGAGACCGAACCCCCTCCCATTTCCCCCAGAGATACGTGCCTGAGAAAGTGATACTACTCGCAATTGTCTTATCAGTAAAACATATGTATATACGACTATGAGCACTACCTAGCGAGTGATTGTTACTTCATTATACATTAATTATACATTAAAAATTTGGTATCGTGCTTTTGGATTCTGAGAGACCGCTTTTTTGGAAAGTCAATTCGCTAAGTACTTCAACTATTCCTAAAATAGTGAAAAAGAAAATAAATACTTTTCCTAGCTATTTTTTTAACAAATATGTACCTAAGGCTTATCATTTTTTTCAAAATTTTTAACTAAAAATTTTCTTAATGTTAGATATCCATTGATAGATAGTTTCAATACTGGACTATCTTTTTAGAACGCGGGAACTTGAAAAATCCCGAAAAAGTAACAAAAAATTCAAATAAATCTAACGAAGTACATATGGACAAAAAACGAATAAATGGCGCGAAGCGCTGAAAAATTTGACACTTTTGGGCAAGTAGGTAGCCGAAAACGCATAAAACAGCACCTTTTCTACGAATTTCCGAAAAATCGCGAATTTGGGAAGAGGATGGTTTCAAAATTTCCGAAGGGATGTATCCCCAAACACGTAAGATCATACATGTAGCGTCTCAAAATTTTGGGAGGGGGTCCCCGGCCATTTTTATGGGGCGAGGGCGGGGGTGAATGACCTCCGATTTCTGGCCGAAAACGGCCAGAAAATCGCAAACGTTTCCCGAAATCGGGGGGGGGGTCAAAAATTTTCCGACTTTAGGAGGAATGGATGCATAGCATGAGAATTCTGGCAGGAGGGGTGGGTCAAATTATAAAGTGCCTTTTTTGGGTCTGAAAATGGTAGTTGTAGGCACTCGTCAAAAACAACGTTTTTCAGCGTTTCTGACGATGCTATGTCTTTCTAGAGCACAAAAACAGATAAATTTCAAAAAAATAAATATCAAAAAAGTCGGACCAAATTAAACAAAATATACATAGTCAAAACATGAGTATAATGGCGCAAAAAGCCGAAAATTTGGTACATTTCTGAGCGAATAGATAGTTTAAAACGAAGCATCTTTTCTACAAATTTTTAAAAATTTTTTGGCGAGTTTTCAAAAAATCGCCAATTCTGGGGGGGGGGTGAAAATTTTAGCGGGGGGGGGGTAGTTAAACTTTTCTGTGAGGGAGGGGTTGAAACTCCCCTCCCTAAACCCCCTAGGATCATATATGGACGACCAGTGGCGGATCTTGGATTTTCCTGGTGGGGGAGGGGGCGGTACCCCAACTTATACAAGAACAGTCAAAAACTAGGTCCAAAATTTTGTCATTCACGCGCGAAATAGCATTTTTCGGCGTTTTACATAGTTATTTTACTCAGAATCATTTTCGGCGCAATATTTCTGATGCTTTGCGAGGCGCCAGAAAATGTGAAATTTAGGCGGATGGACGTTTAGAAGCTTGATTTTCAGGTTTGACGCGAAACGTCAAAAGTTTTTGATTGAAAATAGAAGAAAACTATGCTAGGATAGCTGTTTAGGCTGTTGAAATTGTTTTGAAAGCTATTTTTGAGCGAAAATGGCTTTCAGGTCGCCAAGAAAATAAATAAATGTCATTAAGAGTATAATCCGGCGCGCAGCGCTGGAAAAATTTGAGAAATTATGGTCACTGACGGCCAAAATCATCGCAAATGACATATCCAGTCATTATCTCGCCAAGTATTTTTGGACGATGAGGGGGCAGACGCCCCCGCCCCTTCTCAAATCCGTCCCTGTGGATGACCGACTTTGGTTGGGGATCCTTCAGCCCCTGTTAAATGTCTGCCCAAGATTATGTATGCTGGTCACCATACATGGGCCGCAATAAGATTCTGGGGAGGGGGTCAGGATGGACAAAATTGCCAAAAAATGTTACTAAAAATAGAATTCTGGGGTTCTACAGTAATCTAGGTGGTTTCAAACTTCTGTGGTTACAAACCCCTTAACCCTCACGCCCATGTATGCTGGTCACTCCTGTCCTGCCTCTACGGTGCACCTTCGTGATTTATTGTTTCTAACTTATGTTTTTTACTTTGTGTTTCTTTCTTTCATTCCTTTACTTACATACAGTCGACTGAACATGATCTTGAAGGGTTTCACCTCCGCCCAGAAAAGTTTTAACTCCCCTTCCCTCCCACAGAAATTTTTCACTTATGCCAGAATTGACGATTTTTCAAAAGTTTTCAAAGTGTTCCTAGAAATTCGAAGAAAAAGTGCTTTTTAAGCTTTTTTAGCTATCTGTTTGCTCAAAAGTCAAATTCTCGACGCTGTGCGCCATATACTCATGTTCTGATCTATAACTTGTTCAATTTGTTTATCTTTTTTTCTGATTTTTTCAAAATTATTCTGTTTCTATGCTCTAGAAAGATAGAGCATCGTCAGAAACGCCCAAAAAACGATGTTTTTTGACGTTTTTTTAAATCATTTTTTGGGCCCAAAAAAGACACTTCAAAATTACACCCCTAGAATTCCCATGCTGTGCGTGTCTGAGTCGAACCCCGGTAATAAACACTCCGAGGGGACTGCGGGGATTCGTGTTTACTAACCGAGTGGCTTTACTGTCCGAGTTGACAATTACTAATTTCCATACTTCAAACAGCGCTGCTATGATCAGAAGTCTTAAAATATGGCAAATATTACTGTATCTCTCTGCATATTAATGATTTCGACATTCATTGAGCACAAAAAAAGCGGGGTCGTTAGCGCGTGACGTTATTGACGTGTTAATTATTATCCGTTAACCGAGTGCTTATTGGCCAAGTTTTTAATTGGGATGAAGCGTAGCAGTTTGGCAGGGATAGTAAGGAAAGGTGTCCATTAAGCGAGGGTGTCTACTATGCGAAGGAAGGGTGTTTATTTGATTGTGACCCGCTTGACCCACCGTCCCGCTAGACCCACCGTCCCACTAGACCCACTTTTTCGTCCCGCTAGACCCACCGGAAGTCTCGCTTGACCCACCACGTGTATAATGAGGTGTCCCACTAGACCCACCATTTTGCGACAGTCCCACTAGTCCCACTGTCTCGGAAGACTCACCCGAAAAATGAAGACATACATATTACATGTGAAATGAAAAATAGGGATCTAGTATACAATTTACTCCCCCCCCAGTGTTTTTAGCCGATCCATATAAGCTACAGTAACCAAACTTTACAAGGAGATAGCTATAAGCCTGTTGTACCAATCTGGCAAAATTGATAAAGTTACGGTGTAAACTTACTGCTTTACACTCACAGTTTACAACGTTTTAACGGCATCTAAAAATTGTAAACGATTCGGTAGGTTTCAAACAAAGCAGTTTTTTGTAACTCAATCAACATCCTACATACATTAAAAAAAGTAAGTTGAAAGAAGTAAGCTTAAAGTAAAGGGAAGTAAGTTTTTTCAAATTTTTTAAAGCAGTAAGTTTAAAGTAAAGTAAAGTAAGTTTTTCTTTTTTAAAGCAGTAAGTTTGAAGTAAGTTTAAAGTAAAGTAAAGTAAGTTTTTTTCAATTTTTTTTCTTTTTTTTAAAGCACCAAGTGTACACCGTAAGTTAATCAATTTTGCCGGATTAGTACAATAGGCTTATAGTTATCTCCTTGTAAAGTTTAGTTACTGTAGCTCATATGGATCGGCTAAAGAACGTTGGGGGGTAAATTGTATACCAGATCCAAAAATAGTTATCAAGACGCTTAAGCGAATTCTTTCTTTTGAAAAATATAAAAAGTTTCGTTATTATTAGCTTCACAGACTAACATAGCTGACTTCATGTAACGAGTTAAAACGAAATTATCGCGACTGAAATTCATGGCTCGATTCGAAATCAAAATTTCTATAGAGTCTTTGAAGCGATGAAATAAACTGAGCAAATGGACATAAGCCCTCCTTAGTCCTATTTTCAAAAACAGATTCGTATTTATTGACAATGACCTGATTAACATTTTCGATTTTTTAGTGAAAATTTGCATCATACGTTCGGCCCGATTATTGTTGAGCCGTCTTTGTGGAATGCCTACATGCTTTTCATCATATTCATATGTGCAAATCTGTACTGTTATCAGACAACTATGTATGCGGAAATTCCCTGATCGGAGGATACAAAGAGTACAATACCATTACGATAAAAAGCCAAAAATGCACTCTGAAATGTGTTTGACAATAGTGTATTCCTTGACATGAAAAATAAAAATTTATTCTCAAAAATAATCGGCCATGGCTGGCTACTTACCGTTGCCACACACATGCACGCACGCACGCACATATCTTCTTTGCATGTTATAATTTGTAATGTACACAATTTCATGCATCATTATAAAATTTATTTATTTATTAATTAAATACAACTGATTAGGTGGTTAATTAGATGTAATCATTTTTTTAATTAATTATTTATATATTTGACTAAACATATATACTTGAATGTACTTGAATGGATACAATTTGCGAACCTTTCTGTTTTTGCTTATAAGCGTACATAATTTTCTTCCCTGGTGGGTCTTCCGAGACAGTGGGTCTAGCGGGACGGTCGCAAAACGGTGGGTCTAGCGGGACACCTCATTATGCACGTGGTGGGTCTAGCGAGACTTCCGTTGGGTCTAGCGGGACGAAAAAGTGGGTCTATTGGGACGGTGGGTCTAGCGTGACGGTGGGTCAAGCGGGACGGTGGGTCTATCGAGACGGGACCGTTTATTTAGCGAGGGTGTCTACTATGTGAAGGAAGAGTGTTTATTAAGCGAGGGTGTCTACTATGCGAAGGAAGGGGTGTTTATTAAGCGAGGGTGTCTACTATGCGAAGGAAGGGTGTTAATTTAGTGTGGGTGTCTACTATGCGAAGGAAGGGTGTTTATTACGTGAGGGTGTCTACTATGCGAATGAAGGGTGTTTATTAAGCGAGGGTGTCTACTATGTGAATGTTTATTATCCAGGTTCGACCGTATGTAGATATTGATGTTTATGCCTCTTTTTAATTTCGAAAGCGGATGTTCCTTGCCATTCAGGTGCCTATCGAATCCTTGCTTAAACAGAGCCAAGTGTTTAAGAAAACTGGACGATTTTGAATGCCTGTGTTTACAAGGTTACGCCGGAAAAACCTGCCAAATAAGTGAATCATTGAATGTATAAGGTGGCGTTAGCCCACTTCGATTCGTTCAATGCCAAAACTGATAACGCCCAAATTAAATCTTCCTCACTCACTGGATTTATATCAGCCTTTAGAACGTTTACTAAAAAAATAAATCACATCTGATTTTTCCCAACTTTTTAATTTAATTGGTAAATTTGATTTTTTTGGGTTTTCTGGTTGAAAGTTAAGCAATGACTTAAATTTTGGCCGAAATTGAGTATTTTAATGCTCCGGAACCCCTAATTTAGATTGTTTTCGTCGGTGCCTAGGGCGAATTAAGCGTAGGCGAGGGAACTGACAAAATTCTAGAATTTGTGTTCGAATTTCCAGTTTCGCGTTTTTTTCCGTCGATTTTTCTCTGGTTCTTTAATAATTCTCACGTTTCGTCGCGCCTGAGACAGTTTGATAATTATTCTGCAAAAAAGCAAAATTGTAATACAAGGCTAATTCGATTGAATAAAAGACGTGATGGAATAAAATGCGATAATGCAAGGCAAAATAGAGCGGTGTATAAAATTCAACACATCTTGACAAGACCTAAGAGCTGCTGGATGACGCGCAATTATTGATTATTGATAAAGAAATGGTTTGCTGATTTTTATGAATCAGCCCTTAAATTTGTAATTTATTATTATTACAAATTAATGCTGAAATCACTCAAGTATCCTACGTATGTCCATTCAGATTTAGAGCAGATTGAACTCATTTTTCTTATTGGAAATGAAATAGTTTATTCGCTCCTGGAGTTTTCTACAAGGTCTCTTACCTTTGTACATACTTACACATTCAGGCAAAGATGGTCCCTAAAAGTGTAAATTTTAAGCGTGGATGTAGCATAGGTGCACACGTGCAAAAGTTCTGGGAGGGGGTAAACCGGGTTATTCTGGGGGGTAAATGATTATTTTTTTACCTATTTAATGTTGAATTTTGACAAATTTTAATACTTTATCCGTTTTATTTCATCCATCAGTAACATTTTTGGTTAAATTTGCATGAAAACAGTAACGATAAGTGCGATTAATTGACCTGCAACATCAAAAATATACAAAATAATGAAAGAAAATTGTCTGGATGAATTAATTGTCTGGATGAATTAATTTGACGGCCTACTGCTCGAAGAATTAGTAATCGTACCTGAAATTACAGTGTTAGACTTGATTTAACGCCTTTCATGGTTCGAGTAACAGGTTTGGTCCCAAAACGGCCTGAGGGCATAGTTTCCCAAAGTCGAAAGTTCAGGAAGAAAATCCTAAAATTTAGGACTATTAAATTAAGAGTCTAGCCTGTTTTGCAGGTCAAATATGAAAAACGGCAAAAACATCCTATATAGCATGTTTTAATGTGAAAAGCTTAATTTTTAACTACTTTTTGTCCCATTCTGACTAGTTTCATAGCTCTTGTAAGTAAAAAATATGAGAATTCATCGAAAATGTTGACTTTTCAGATCATTTAAAGTTCATTCTAGGTATTTTATGGGTAGACAAAACAGAAATGTATTAGTCGGCGCGAAGCGCGAAAAATTTCAACATCTTTGCTGCTTTTGTACCCAAAAATCATACAGAAAATGTTTGATAGCTCAAAATCGCCGTCAGTGATTCAAGTTTCGGACCCTGAGGTGGGGTTAATACCCACCTTACCCCCCCCTATGGGAATGTGTGCCTTGCCTGAGGGGTATGCCTTCAAGTAGTTGTGGTTGGGAGATGCCCCCAGTATGCATAAATTCGAATGCAATATTATGTAGCAAAGTAATTCGTTGTGTGTGCTAAAAATATTAAAAATATACAAGTCTTTCGATCTTTTTAAACGCAATTTAGCTGCAAGTTTTCGACAATAGAAAGGAGTCATTGAAGTGATAGAATGAATAATGCAGGTTTTGTTAGAAAATTATAAAATTAAAATGAATTAATTAATCTTTATCCAATTTTTGATCAAAATTAGGTTCGTTTCATTGAATAAGGCTAATCCATGTGTACAATGCATGTTTCCTCATTTTTGCTTTTTGCCATATTTATGTGAAAGCTTTTTCCACGGTCCGTTCAGGGTACATGAGCTTTCACTATTGTAGATATAATACGAGGTACTATTACTGAATAATATCATTGCGCTCGGTCAGGCACCCGCGTACAATATTTAAAAGAGGTACACAACGAATACGAGCAGGCACGTAGCTGGGCGTCCTATTTTTTTGGGGGCAACACCAATTTTCTGGGGGGGGAATTAGCCCAAAAAAGCCAAAAAATAGCACAAAAAAACGTTTAAAAAGTCATATTTTTCCGATTTTTCTTAATTTTTGGGGGTCCGAACCCCCTCCCCATTCCCCCAGAGCTACGTGCCTTAATACGAGCATAAGTTTGTACTAAATTATGCTGCTAAAGCATTAATTTTATATTAGAAAACCGGCATAAGAAATGTTATGGATTAAACGTGGTCCACTTTTGCTTATTCGTATTAAGCGCGTGATTAGCTAATATTCGGAAAAATTAAAAAGCTTTTAACCAGAGTTGACATTAGATGCGACCGGGATTCAGCTAATAACGTAATGATTCCGATTTATCTGGGTTTTTTATGACTGCTCTAAAATCTAATTTTTATCGAAATTCCGAGAATAACTTTCTTCGTGATTTTGCGTGTAGTCAAAGAGAATTCCAATACTTTAATGTATTAAAAGAGAACTACAGTAAGACTGAAAGAGATAGCTTCGTTACATTTATGTATAAGTAAAAATGGGGAAAAACTATTATTTACATAATTACATTACATGTGCCTGATTTAGGCGTTTTGCCAACGTCGTGCGAGCACTTTTTTCGGCTAAAGAAGACACATTCTTCGAATGGCTATTCACTGAATCATTCTGTTGCGTTACACGTACCAGGTAAATCAATGAAAATAATTAACACAACGAATTATTCAGACTGTACAATTTGCTACAATACTTTACAATTTACAACATTATAAGGCGTAGCGCATGCAAGTATGTATGTATCTGTCGACTACGTCACACGTGCAACTGGGGGTTGGGGGATCGCTCAACCCTCGTTAGACGTTTTACCCATCCCTTAAAGTCAGAAAAAATTTGCCCCCCGCCGATTTTCAGAAAGGAAGTTGCATTTCTCGGTCTTTTTTAGGTGATTTCTGACCATTTCTGAAAAGTCATAAGAGGTAAAGTTTACACGGTTAGAAAGAGCGGGAAGTCCTCTATCTACACAAGCACCCTAGCTAGTCTTTCTGCTTCCTGTGTGTTTCGGGATGTCTTCCGAACAAGATGTTCTTCGATCTCGAGTGTACAAGCTTTACGAGGCATTATTAGGATAGGAAAACTTCAAAGTGCGCTAAAATTTGAAAATTAAAAAGTGTGACATTGAAACGTTGAATTTCATGAAAGATAAAAAATTCGGTGCGTTTTTACTATAGAATAGGGAAATGTTCTGCTAAATCAGAAGAATAGTTATAAAGTAGGTACCTACTTATTGATTATGAAGCGATTTCCTTGCAAAAATTTCGAATTAAAAGCTTTTTTGAGTAAAAAGCTTTGAAACCTGAAAAGGATTCCTGATTGGAATACTTTCTAGAAAAAATTTCATGTTTGAATATTCAATATTCAACTAAGTCTGTATTTTTCGAATACGACGCCAAAGAGAGTATGCTATGCAAATCAGGAAGACGATCCGAAGAAAGGAATGAAATATTAAATTTCACCTGAGGAAAATTGTCTAGAAAATTGATTTTATTCAGCCTTCTGGCCTAAACAACTCAACTTTGTGCAATATCAGTACATAGTCTAATAGTAGAGCCATAATAATGCGACTAATAATGCGACTCAAAGGCATACATGCACAGCATGGGAATTCTGGGACGGGTGGGTGAAATTAGAAAGCGCCTTTTTGGGTCCACAAATGGTGCATAGGTATGCGTCAAAAACAGTTTTTCAGCGTTTCTGACAATGCTCTATCTTTTTAGAGCGTAGAAACAAAAAAATTCGAAAAAACAAAAAGTCGGAACTGGATTTAATGGGGCGGGGGGCCGCCGCCGCCCTCCCCATTGGCCAAAATATTTGGCGACATAAAGAATGGAAATGCAATTCGCAATGATTTTTGGCCGTCAGTGACCATAATTTCTCAAATTTTTCCGGCGCTACGCGCTGGATGATGCCTATTAATGACAATTATTTACTTTCTTGGCGACCTGGAAGCACGGTTTTTTTTTGTATTCGGCAAGGATTTTCTCGATGTACAAAGATTTTTGGGAAGACAAAAGTTGCAAAAAAAGGTTTAAAATTCGCAAAAATTTTCAAATGAGTTATTGTATGTTCCATATATCTTTGTAATGGCAGAAATTGCATTTGGAATGGATAAATGTAAGATTTTTCGGCGCCTTGCGCCGTTTTAAAACGACTTTTAGTGATTTTTGCCCCAGGAAACCAAGAAATTAGCTAAAACACACTACCAAAAGTCGAAGAACTCTGTTTTAACCACACTAAAATCGCTACCATACCATATTATAGTACCGTAAAATTTGTGTGTACAAAATGTACAATGACTTTAGGGACCATCTTTGTAGATTTACAAACGGACCTTTTAAGAAAAACACTGTCTGGAAGCCATTTTCTGTTCATGTAGGTTTCAAAACAATTTGAACAGCAGAAACAGCTATTTTTGCATAGTTTTCTTCTATTTTCAATTAAAAATTTCGATGTTTCGCATCAAATGCTATAAATACTGGAAATCAAGCAGTAAATCATGCTTCTAGACGCCTATCCGCCTTAATTTCACAAATTTTCCGGCGCTTCGCGCCAGATTTTTGTTAAAGCCAGAGAAATTTAATGATTTTTTCGCACAAATAATTGTCCAAAATTTTGAAATTCTAAGAAAAAATATTGCTTCAAAGGTAATTTAATGAAAAGTATACAATGTAAATTACCGCAAAAAGAGCTATTTCGCGCGTTAAGGGTAAATTTGCGGACCTATTCTTGACTGTTTTTGAAAAAGTTGGGATACCGTCCCCCTTCTTAGGAAAATCCTATATCCGCGACTGGTCAAAACATGAGTATAATGGTGCGAAGCGCCGAAAATATTGCACTTTTGAGCAAATACATACAAGATAGTTAAAAACGCTTAAACAGTATCTTTCCTACAAATTTTTAGAAAATTTTTGGATGCTTTAAAATCGCCAATTCTGGGGGGATGTGAAAAATTTTTCTGGGGGGTTGAACCCAACCCCAAGACCATGTATGTATGCTCATGAGCCCTTATAGCCCCTGCGATGCGCATAGAGGCTCTTAATTTTGGATAATAGTTCGACTATTCAAGGGGTATCACGAATATCCAATTACAGGCAAAAATGAAATTAATAACCTAAAAAAGTCCGGTAAAGTGGGTCAAGGCACCTGAATATGCCAGGGGTGCGGCTGACCTTGGATAGAAGATCCCCAAGCTGTCTTGTTGCATATATGTATGTAGGGAGGGCCGTATTTAGGGGTTAATGTGGACTACATGGCTAGGGCTCTATTTATTGCTAGAACCATGCCGTATATACCTACATACAGGCCCGTACCCAGGATTCGGCTAAGGGGGGGGGGCGGACCCAAAGTAAATTGCTTAATATCGCGAAAATTCCGTAGGGATAGCCTGTGAAAAAAATTTTGGCAGGAAAGATAATGCACGAAAAGGTAGAGAAAATTGCATCTATTTGCCAGAAAATCGTCAAATTTTCTGACGTATCTTCTGTAGTTTTGCATCAAACGCGACAGCCTGTTTAGAAAAATGGGAATTTTTTCGAAAAGTTTGAATTTTATGAGCTTAACAAATAGAGCGGGCTGAAAAAGGTAGGAAAATGCGCTTTTTGCGAGCTCCTATCCTTACGACATTTCCATGGTATTAAACAATTTACTTCGGAGTCCGCCCCATAGGTGAGCGGCACCAAAGTTCTGGGGGGGGGTGCAGGATTTTTTCAAAGGTCAAAAATGGCCTTAAAAATGGTGATATGGCGAAAAAACACCATTTTTCAACGTTTCTCATCGAGCACTATCCATTGGCACCAAAAAATTGCGAAACAAACAAAAAAATTTCAAAAATTAAATTTGAGGGGGGGTTGATTTCTGGGGGGTGCATACCCCGAACCCCCTGGGTCTAATCTTGGATACGGGCCTTGTAAGTGTTTAAGCTACTGCGCGATAATCAATCCCATTATCCCTTGCCCTCGTGTCATAATAAATTCCGATTACTGTACTTCAATGTCAGCGAAGTGCCGAACAACTACAGTAATCTGTTGCTTTATAAACTACGGAAAAATACATAATTACAGAAGCATACGCCCGCTTTGGCGTACAAACTGCGCTAATTGTAATTATTACAGAAATTAGTTTTTGTTTTATTTTTTTAATTTTATTTTGTTTATTTTTCTCTACTTGTAAGGATTCGAACCGCTGAATGTTCGGTGCGTTTCTGACAAGGATACTGTTTGGACTATAATCGAACACAATCACATGCATAATCAGCCGATAAAAATCGAAGGGTTCGATAAACCCGGGCAAGCGCACGTAACTTTCGATTATTTTTCGGGCAATCGGGATAAAAATAGCAAAATTTCGCTTTTAAATATAATTCGGAGTCACGCGTATTGCCGTCAAGAAATGAAATTTGAATGCATCGGCGGAGTTCGACTCAGAAGCGACAAAATTGATGGTAAAATTATCGATTATTTTTTCTTACCAGTATTACTGAAATCAGGCCCGAAACCATGATTTTATTTCGGCGGGGTCCGAAAATTTTTGAGGCTAGATAACTCGAAAAAACCTGTTTTGGCGGTGTTCCAGACGCACTTCGCCAATTTTTCATTCTTCCCTTTTGGAGGACCCTTGGGAGAAACAAAATTTATTTCCCTTTTCGGGGGGGCAGACCCCCGCCCCCTGGATACGGGCCTGACTGTAATTATTGTTATTTTCGATATTTTCGATTAATATTATCATTATAACATATTTTGAATTTTACAGGTTTAAATAGCAGAGTAAATGGAAATGCAAAGTCAAAAATATACAAAAACAAAATATTTTTTGGCAAATATAAATAATAAATGTACATATATTACATGCTAACGCATATATTGTGATACGTACATACGTCTAAATATAATATTAAGCATGGTTGTCTCAAAATGTAGTGCTTTTTTTGCTATTTTTCTGTACAAAAAGTAGGCTTTTTAAGCTTTTTAAAAATTTTTCTGCAATATACTCGTATTTTGAATGTGCAAATGTGTATAGTGAAGTGCTTTTGTGATTTTTGTTTTTTGACTCAAATGTGGCATTTTTTCCAGATTCGTCATCTTCGTCGATCATGATAGTTTATGATTTCATGAATGAGATGAATAATGATCTTTTGATTGCTCGCGATGCCTACTTAAAAAGCATACTTTTTTAATTTTACTCTGCTTTATCTAGCTTACATATTTACTCAAAAAGGAGCGGTCAAATAAGAATAATGCATTTTTTGTGAGTTTTAGCTGAACTCGATTGAAAATTTTCATTTTTGAGCTGTGTATTTGTGTGCCTGTAATGTTAATGTTTCACTAGGTTTATTCACTGCTTTCCTGCGTTGCATTTATTATTGGGTTCATTGACTGACCAATTTTTGTGTACGTCTTTTTTTATTTACTTTGAAACTGCTGAATTTTCAGTTTAAAACTGATGCTTATTTAAAAAACGATTGCTTTATTGCTCAAAATGTACCTTATGTATGTATTGAGTGACAGAAAAGTGTAATACAAAACTCAAAAATTTTGCCATCTTCACTATTATTTTACAGATTATTTTCTGGGTCACATGCATACATGGGCAGCAACAAAATTTTGGGGTATGATGGGGCCAAATTGCCGGAAATGGCACCTAAAATTTTGTTCTTGGTTCTATCGGTATTTCGGGGGTATTTCAGATTAACATATTTCGAGTTGTTTAATTTAGTAGTTCTCAAAAATTTTAGGTTTTTAACACCATATATACGTTGTTTACATGTTTACATGAATTTAGCCTACAACTGTATCTTTTCTTTTTCCATTATGCATCATTTATTGTTTAGATGACACTTCGTTCTCTTATTGGATGCCATTTTCGTTGCCCATCTACTTCCGGTCTTGGGGTTTGCCCTCGACTAGTCTTGCATTATGTCCATGTGCGTTAAATGGTTCGTGCAGATTGAATACAAGGTAAGTAAAATATATGTATGTGCATGTCAAAGTGCATATATATATATATATATATATATATATATATATATATATATATATATATATATATATATATATATATATATATATATATATATATATATATATATATATATATATATATATATATATATATATATATATATACGTACAGTATATCACAGTACATTATTAAATTATTATTATTATTATTATTATTATATATAATTAATAAATTATTATTATGATAATATTAATAATGATAATAATAATGATGTAAGGTTTATCACTATTATTTATTATTATTATTATTATTATTAAGTATTATTATTATTATTAAGATTATTATTATTATTATTATTATTATTATTATTATTAATATTATTAGTATTAATTTTATGTATTTTTAGTTATTATATTTTTTCAGTTGAATTTTGCAAGACGTTTTATTTTTATACATAATTTATTTAAATCTACTATGAAATGTAGCCTATGCAATTGCGATGGATCGTTTGAAAAGGCGTCTGATTTTGGCTCCATTACAACGAAAGAATTTCTGCCGATTCGCCGTCTCTTTATCGGCGATACGAGTTTCAATGGCAAAACTGCCCTGATTTCTGTTGGAGCCGTTTACTGTAAAGATAATGGTAAATACTTTTATGTATTGTTTTTTAGCCGAATCAGTTTCATGACAATATTAATGTGGTGGAAGAAGCTATTGATTAGTATAATCGATTACTTCCTGCCATAAATTTATGTTATTAGTCGAAATTTCGGCTTAGGGATAGTTTCGCGTTTTCACGGGAATGGGGAGTGACTTTCAGTTGTTGGCCAAGGACACCCGAAATCGACTGAAAACGCAAGTTTTTGCCAAAAATGGGGGTGTAGCATTTCTGAGCTCCAAAAAGACTATATATGTAGCTAGTTTTATGAGCCCAAAAAGGCTGTATAATTAATTTTCTGAGCCCAGAAAAGGTTATATAGCGATGGGTTTTCGGCCAAAATCGTTGTATAGCTATCAGTTATTCAAAGCTCAGGGTGAGGGGTAATACCCTCTTCAGCCCCATGCTTTTGCATGTACTTTAGGTATGATATACTAGTAGAGGTGCACCGGTGTCACTTTTTTGCCGGTGCCGGTGCCACTATAGTGCTATACTTTATGTATGAGAACACGTTTAAGGGGCTTAAGTGGCAGTAATGTGAACATGTTTCACAATCTCATTATTCATGTAAGAACCATCTGCTTTTGCCATAGTATGCAATTAACAATTTTCGAGAAAATTCAACGAATTTCCAACGATAAATAGTCAAAAATGACTATTAAGCGCTAAGGGTAGACAAAATTAATGCGCGTCGGCCAAAAGATAATTGAAAAGCGTTCAAAGATCATACATATTTTCCGAAGCTTTTGAAAATTAGAATTTTGCATGAATCAGCCGCCTTTTTCAAGACTTGTCCCCGCAACCATTCTCCGGGGTGAAATACCCTCAGGTACTCCTTCCCAAAAAACATGTAACACGTATGCGTGTATGGATGCATTTAATTTTGTAAAATTTTACGATTTGCCTGCAGGATGAGTCAAAAGCTCAACCCAACCACCGCAAGAAACGTAATCCTTATTTTTGACGAGTCAAGTTATAACGTTAACATCTGAATATAATTCAACAGCAGAGAAAAACGTGAAATTAAAAAGTTATTTTGGCCGGTGCTTGTAAGCACCCGGTGCCGGTGCCAGTCCGATCCATTAGTATATGGGTATTCTTTTTTGACGATATCCTCAGTCAGAAAAATTGTTAGCATATTTTTAGACCCCAGCTGAGTTAATTATTTTCTAACTAGGAGTGAAAATCGCAAAATATCGTTAACAGAGTGATCAAACTAGTGACAGAACCGAACAGACTTTCGATATTTAAGGTATTTTACTATAGCGTGTAAAAAATCATTGTACTCGTAGCGTACGAGCCGCCGCAGCTTGCCGCGGCGTTTTTGTGCATGATCCCTTTATACATTTACAAACATGGTCCCCAAATGTTTTTGTACATTTTGTACATGCAAATGTTTGGGTGCTAAAGTATGGTATAGTAGCTTTTTCAGTTCAGTAAAAGTTGGTTGGTATAGTTTAGCTCATTTCTGGGTTTCTGACGGCAAAAATTACTAAAAATTGTCTCGAAAGAGCGCAAAGCGCCGAAAAATTTGACATTTTTTATTTTCAAATGCAATTTCTACCATTATAAAGATATATAGAACACACAGATTACTCATTTCGGCGCGAAGCGCCGAAAATCTTTCGAATTTTAGACCATTTACACTTTTTGTCTTCCCAAAAATCTTTGTATATAAATAGAGAGGTCCCGAAAAGTCTATATACATCGGGAAAAATCATTGCCGAATACAAAAAAAAACCGTGGATGTTAATATCAGCCTAATTTATGACATGAGACATCGAGGTATAGCCTTTTTTGGCCACCCTGCTATAGTCAGTACGAAGTCTTTTTATTGAGTACTTTTCTTAATAATTATTCGTTTCTTGCTAGCGTTGGGCAAGAATGACATCAAAAAACTTTTTAATTTGAGGACACATATATACGTATTAATTGCCCTATAAGTTGTTATTTTTTATATCTGGGCATTCATTTTGTATGTAAATAAGTTGTAATACGCTTTATACAGTCGACTTTCAATAAAATGAGCTATTTTTTTACTTTGTATTGTGTTTTTCATCTAGCATTGATTGTTATTTATTTTATAATTTTTATCTACTAATTGCATCTATTTTCGCTTTTAGGTTTTTCTTCTTTGTAACTTTTTTGGATCGGATCGGAATACAATTATTATTTAATCGCATTGTATCATTAAAAAATCAATAATCGAGCTTATTTTTTAAGTTTAAGCAGCAATCGAAATATTTTGACGTTACTGTAATATTTCCGAAAAATCTTCAAAATTTAATAATATTTTGGAAAACGTCTTACGGTACATATCTACATACCTATAGTAATTTATTTTAATGTTTTAATATTTATATTTAAATATGTTAATATTCTCATGTCTAGTGTTTTTTAGCGCCACCCCCATTCGTGTGGCCGCTAATGGCTAAGATAGAGCGTTTGTACGCGGGTCCTCTCATTAGCGCAAAAAACGTAAATTTGTTAGGAGATAGGCAGAGATAAGGTCATTTTTGAGCGTTTTTCAATGAGCTCTATACGCCGCTGACGATAAATTTTGAAAAAGTTTATAAAAATTTTCAGCTCTTTCAACTAATACAAAAAAACTAATGTTTAAGCTATTGGAGTACACAAATGATTTCTCGTTGTCCGGTTCTTGCCAGACTGAATAATTTCTTTAAGCTGTCTTTGCACTCAATTTTTTGCATTGCAAAAAAAACAACAAAACACAAACTTAATAAAAGGGCGCAGGGCGCCAAAAGTTTTGGCATCTTCTCCAAGTCTAGCTCAAGGTTGGGCTGTTTAGAAGACAAACATAATAAAAAACAATTAATATGGCGCAAAGCGCCACAAAAACATGGTTTCCCCCTTATACATGTAAGGGCTCGAAACTTCAAGGGGTTCCTGACCATTTTTAGGGGGGGGGGTGAATGACCTTCAATTTTCAGTCAAAAGCGGCCAAAAAACGCCTAAAAACGGCCAAAAAAATTCAATTTTTTCGAAAAATCGAGGGGGGGGGGTCAAAAATTTTTTGGCTTTTGGTGGATAGGTGGGACGTCCGACTTTGGGTACCTAACCCACCTAATCCCTCTTTTACATGTACTTCCCTTTCTGCAAATTGCTAAATTAGTTACTCGCTGATGGTGAAACAAAAGAACAGTGTTGGGGAAGCAGAGATGACAGATTTTTAACAAATCCGGCGAAAAATTTTTTGAAAACTTTCTTTAAATAATTCCGTCAAAGTGTTCAAATTTCTACTTTTCATCCAGAAAAGCCTTTGCGCATGGCGCTAATGTGCGAAATGTCCCATGAGCGCGGGACGGGTTTCCTTGGCGCCGCGCTTAAAAAAAACAGTGTTCATGTCTGATATTTTCGACTTCGGTCACACTATACTTTCATAGCTTTTTTGTATAGGATTGCGCAGATGAAGCAAACGCTTTAGTGAAAGTGAATTAAATTTACGAAAACTTTTTCCTGCTTTCGATCACAATAGTGAACGTTGTACATTTAATCCTTTCGCAGTGACTGCAATCAGAGGCGGCCCCCCATTGGCCCAAAAATAGTGCGAAAATAGTGCGCAAAATCAATGATTTTTGAGCGATTTTTAGCGATTTTCGGGTTAAAACGGCTAATTTTTCCGCCCAAGTCAGGGTTCCGCACCCCCTTAGCGGTACCGCCCCCTAGGAAAAATCCTGGATCCGCCACTGACTGCAATAAGAGTTTTTTAAATTTTTCGCTATTGGTTTTTTCAGGCACGTAGCTCTGGGGGGAAGGTCCGGACCCCAAAAATTCAGAAAGATCGGAAAAATAGGACTTTTTAAACGTTATTTTGTGCTCTTTTTGGCCTTTTTGGGCTTAGTCCCCCCAAAATTGGTGTTAGTCTCCCCTAAAATAAGACGGCCAGCTACGTGCCTGAATTTTTTAGTAGCCTGTTGTTTGCTTGCATTCATAGAATGAGTGATTTTTGAAAATTTTAAAATTTTTCATTGCTCCTATGCAGTTTACGAAATACCAATTATTCACACGAATCCGCCGGGATTTTTGACAATCCTTGATCGACGGAGCCAATTAGATTCAGTTTTTGACCATATGCTCGATATTCGATTCGAATTTATGACTTCGATTAGCGACGGAAAATTCACTCTGTTGTCGAATTTTCATGCTAATCCGCGCGACTTGTTGGGTTTAGATCAGGATTTTTTGCTGATTTATGGCCAAGGTTTATTTTATTTATTTTACTGACCAATTTTCAAAAATTTAATTTACTGAATGACTCTGATTAGTGCTTACTTATTTCTAGTTTATTTTGTTATTTATTTTACTTTATTTACTCTTATCCGATTTGCCCATTTGTCAAAATTTGAATGTTCAAAAGACTCGTAGTTTACGTACGTTTGTACATATATTTACATTGAAAAATGACTTCATTATGCACCTGAATTGAATACCACATACTTATTCATACAGAATCCGGTTATGTAGTATTTACGATATGTACAGACGGACAGGGTGATTCCAAAAAAATATTACTGCAACTTTTTGGACATACTCGTAGTATTGGTTCTAGGAAATTTACAACCATACATGATCTTGGGGGAGAAGGCCAGAAACATTTTCACTTCCCTCAAAAAATTTTTTCACCCTCCCCCAGAATTAACGATTTCTTTAAAGTTCCCGAAAATTTTCTAAAAATCTGTAGAAAATATGTTGTTTTAAGCGTTTTTAGCTATGTCTGATATTTTTGAAATTTCGGCGCTCTTAGCCATTATACTCATGTTTTGACTATATTTTGTTCAATTTGTTCCGATTTTTTTAATTTTTTTTTCGAAATTTTTCATGTTTTTATGTAGAGAAAGATAGAGCATCGTTAGAAACGCTGAAAAACGATGTTTTTGACGTGTATCTACCATTTTTGGACCCAAAAAAGGCACTCTATAATTTAAAACCCCCTGAATTCCCATGCCGGCGTGCATGGTTACAACAATGCAGTTTTCTTTTTTTAATAGAACCAAACTTCAAAGTTTTATGCGATTATTTTTATTGAAATGATTTTCGCACTTTTAGTCAAGTGATCACCAATCGGAGTCATTAGCACATTAATCTTGCAGCTATGGTCTTGTGGAGCCATGTTTATTATCCGTTAAGCGAGTACTTATTGACCGAATTTCTGACTGTGATATAGCATAATAATTTGGCATGGACCGGCGGAAAGGGTGTTTATTAAGCGGTAGTGTCTAATATCCGAATGTTTATTATCGAGTTTCTTCTGTATTTTTATCAATGATTCTACGCGTGTGAAGCGAATCCTTAATTATTTTGCTAAAATACGTGTATTTGCCCGAAGTAGCACATTGATGCAATTTTCCTTTAAAATTCATTTACACTCTGATCATTCGAGCCTATGTCTAATACAAGAAACACGTTCACTTAGTGCCAAGCTTTGTTTAAGTTAGTTTAAGCAATAACACGTGGGCATAGAGTTTGAGCTGGGAGCAGTGTTTTTTTGTTCAAGGTCCGTTTGTACATGTACAAAGATGATCCCCAAAAATCTTTGTACATTTTGTACACACAAATTTTTGAGTACTATAATATGGTACAGTAGCGATTTTAGTGTGGTAAAAACAGAGTTGTTCGACTTTTGGTAGTGTATTTCAGCTAATTTCTGGGTCTCTAAGGGCAAAAATCACTAAGAATCGTCTTAAAAATGGCGCGAAGCGCTAAAAATTTGACATTTTTCCTTTTGAAATGCAATTTCTGCCATTATAAAGATATATAGAACACACAATTACTCATTTCAGCGCGAAGCGCCGAAAATTTTTGCGAATTTTGGACCTTTTTTGCAATTTTTGTCTTCCAAAAAATCTTTGTACATGTACAAAGACGGTCCCGAAAAGTCTTTGTGCATCGGGAAAAATCTTTGCCGAGTACAAAATAAAACACTGGCTGGAAGAAGGTATATAGTGCTGGCCTCTAAAAAAACCATTTTCATGTTTTTGGCTTATAACTTCAGAACAAATAGCATTGAAGAAGTCAACAAACACCTATTTTTGACAGCTGCCCTAGGCCTATAACTTGCTGCATGGAAGAATTTTTAAGCGCCATATTTCATAGCAAGCTTGCATGAAATACGAAATTTTGAATAAAAACCACTTTTTCCTAAAAAAAACCATTGGAACTAAAAAAAACCACCCCCAAAATGTTGTGCGAAGTGCATGGTTGGCAGCGTAAAACAGTTAGTTCACCTTAAATGATCACAATTTTGAAAAAAGATTCATTTTTTATGATATTTCCGTTCATTTTATCACATTTATATAAAAATCAATAATTTTTTCTGAATTCCATTAAAAGTTCTATAAATTTCACAAATAAAATCTTCAAGTGATGAAAACGACTCTAGGTAAGCCTCTTCTACATCCTCTGCAAGGAATCAGTGCAAAATTATGCAACTTGATGAAAAGTAATTTCGTTGCCATGGCAACGTATACTTAGCATTGGTTTTTTTTAGGTTACAGTGGTTTTTTTAGGTTACAATCGAACTTTTTTGGCAGTTTTTGGGGTGATTCTTATTTTTTGTGAAAAATAAATATCAGGCATCATGAAAGGTGTTATGAGGCACATTCCTGCTAAGTTTTGTAAAAATTGGCGCTGGTTTTTTTAGGTTACAACTGGTTTTTTTAGGTTTGGCTTTGAAGGTATACTGTAGCTATGTGGATGACATAGGAGAACTAAATTTTTTCTGACATTAGTCTGCAAGGGAGCCTAACGTGAAAACATAAAAGATTCCACCAAATATGAATACGGGTAGAAATACTGACCCTCAAAAATGCTTTAAAAAATCATAAAAATGGCAATTTTTAGGAACTTTTCGACAAATTTATATCTCAAGTTTCTGAATGATCCGGAAAGCGACCAGGGGTCAGTTGTAATCCTCACGGCATAGCTTGTTCGCCAGTATAATATCATCAGTCATCTCCTTTTGGTTATGGAAAAAAGGGGTGGTTTTTTTAGGTTACAAATCGACTGGCTTTTTTTAGAGGCCAGCACTATAATTCCGGCAATTTTCCAAAATCGGAGAATTTTAGGCAACGTTTGTGGAAAGTTATGCAAGACCACGTATTATTTAAATAAAATTTTCTTATATTTTTATAGAGTATTATATACAGGGTGGCCCATAAAAAAAGGATACATTCCGATTTGACAGGTCATAACTTCGGCTCATGTAAACTTCAAACTTTCAAACTGGCTGCATTCGAAAGATAAAAGTCTATTCTTTCCAAATGTGTAAAAAATTTTGGCCAAGTTACAGTGCTTCGGGCGCTAAGGCGAATTGTTTACACCCTACTTTAATATAGTTTAAACGCCGATAGCGTCATTGGTCCTGCCATCAATTTGCATCCTCTTTCAACGATATCCTGAAATTTTTGCACTCGGTAGGAAACGTATCCATTCTGGAGATTTAAAAATATGCTGATTAAGTTTTGTGACTGGACATATTGTCAAAAATGTCAAAAAAGGATAACAACATACGCAGTAATGTAATACAATGCATAAACCCTGGGGTTTAAACAGTGAGGTGTAAACAAAATGCCGTATTGCATGTACGGCTGAAAGCTGGCCCAAATTTTTAACGTTGATCAAATAAAGACATGTTTACCTGTCTAATGCAGCTGGTCTTAAAATTTTGTTTTCTTATCAGCCTAGTTGATGAGGAATTAAAAATGTAGCCTTTTTCTATTGGCAACCCTGTATTTTCAAGATTTTCTGGACAATCCAACTGGCAATTTAAAACCGACAACGAATTGAACCAAATGTTAGTCTGAAGTTTGATTTCTCTTTGTATATTAAAACTGTCCAAAAATTCAAAGAAACTCTATTGTAGTAGAGTGATCACCATACATGCACAGTACGGGAATTCTGGGGGGGTGAAAACCTAAAGTGCCTTTTTTCGGGACCAAAATGGCCGGTACGCGTTTAAAAACATCGTTTTTTGGCGTTTCTGACGATACTCTATCCTTCTAGAGCATGAAATCATGAAAAAATTTCGAAAAAAGTCGAGTAAATTGACTAGTATATCGCTTAAAGCATGACTATATGGCGCGAAGCGCCGAAAATTTGGCGATTTTGAGCAAATAGATAGCCAAAAACCCTTAAAAAGACACTCTTTCTACCAATTTTCAGGTAAGTTTAGGAAACTTTTGAAAAATCGCCAATTCTGGGGAGGGGTTGAAAAATTTTTGCGGGGGAAGGGGTGAAAAATGATTCTGCGATGGGTGAAACCCCCAAACCCCCCCAAGATCATCTTTGGTGATCACCCACTTATATTTTCCTATTTTATTTATTTTTTATTTTATTTATTTACTTTTCTTTTTTTTAAATTCAATCTGTTGTTTTTGTGCGTAGGCTCGGAAATTCACGTAGAAGTTTTGATTGGACGATCGTTGATTACGATCGATTACGATTTAAGAGCGATCGATAGTCGTAGTAAAAAATTTTGCGATAATAATTGGCATACGGTCCATTTCAATTTAAATTATTTCGAAGTATCTCTATCGATCGACGATGACCTTAAAAATGCGGTCATCACGTCTGACAGACGACCGTATTTGATGCCAAATTTGACCGACACTTGGCGATTGGGTGGGCCATTGTAACTTTTATTATTGGATTATCGTTTAATTATTTATTATCGACTGTGGCGTAGCTGTGGGGTACCATAGGTGGGCGGCACCGAAATTCTGGGGGGGGTGCAATATTTTTCAAAAGTCAAAAAATAGCCTTAAAAATGGTGGTATGGCGAAAAAAACGCCCTTTTTCAACGTTTCTCATCGAGCTCTATCCATTGGCATCAAAAAACTGCGAAAAAACGAAAAAAAATTTAAATCGAATTTTAATGGGGGAGGGGTATTTTGGTTTCTCGGGGGGGGGCTGCATACCCCCAAACCTCCTACGCTCAGGTGTGGGAGACTGGGATGACTAGTCCCCCTAAAACTCTGGAAGTATGAATATTTTTTACGAAGGCCCCCCAATGGAAAGAATTGGAGATACTCAAAGCGTATTAGAAAGACCGCTAGAATAGATTTTAGCACACTTTTTGGGCTAATAAACGCAACATTTTTGGGCGCGTCGCGCCTTATGTATTTATATACAATATAGTTGTTTAATAAAATTAAAATCAAATTTTATTTTTCAAATTTTTTTCCGTCTTCGATGTGTAGATCTCGTTGAGATCAGAAAACACCACTATTTTCACCTATTTTATTAGCAATCGTTGAGATATTCAACTTCAAAGTTTTCGCCCCCCCCAAAATCGGAAGGCTATAGCTACGCCTCTGATTATCGAATCATTTTGATCAAACTTTTTAAATTTAAGCGACCTGCTACCATTCGTATCTTTTCACCGTTTGTGTCTTTTCAATATGTTTTAATATAATCAATTAATGTTTCATAATAATGAAATATTACATATTTTATTTTAAAATTTTTTAAGTTTTCATCGTTTTGATAAATTCTTATTTTCACTACATTTGCATATCTCGTCGTCTTTTAGGCGCATCCGTGCAAGCGGGCTCAGTGTTTTTGGGGGCGTTTCGTCGATTTTTCCTGAATAATCTCCCCCATGACCTCAATTCGATTGCAAATGAAAACCAAACTTGCGCCGCTGGTATTATTGCTTCGGGTCTAAATAAGCAGCATTCGACCACGAAATCGGAAAATTACGGGTTTAAAGACACATTGGCTTCCGATATACGCCTTCATAATTTAAAACAGCCATTTTTCGATCGCATTTGCGGACGAGGTATACTTCAGGTTCTTAACGTACTTTTAATGGAGTTGTGAAGGAAAAGTAGTAGCATAAATACTTTTGATGACTCAAAATTTCTGAAGGGGGGGTAGACGGTTATTTTTAGGGGAGGGGGCGAAACGGCCTCTTGATTTTTACCAAAAATGGTAGGAAGCACCTAAAAATGCCCTATAACGGAGCTTTGCTTTTCGCCCAGGAGTCAGGAGGGCGGTGGATTTATGATTGGGGATTTCCATGCTTGTATGCATACCCAGGGGCGTAGCCAGGATTTTATTGGGGGGCTCGAAATTTTTGAAGTGTTATTTATATCTCGAGAACCGTAGAGCGCGAAAATAATAGCATTTTTGAGCGTTTCTCGACGAGATATATGCCATGGTGAAGAAAAAAATTAAATTGTTGCTTGATTTCAAACTTGGATATCAAAAATCTATCCTTTAAGTATCTGTACGACATAATTTCTCAATATCAAGTTAAAGCTCGACTCCAAAACATTTCGAAATACTCGTATTTGAATTTAATTTTGCAGTTTTGCAGAGAAAACTAATGAAGAAAATAATAAATCGGCGCGAAGCGCCGAAAAGGTTATGATATATTCACTATTTTTAAGTCAAAGCAGGGCTTGTTAGGAAAGAAATGAGATAAAAAATAATAAATCATGCGCGAAGCGCCGGAAAATTTTGAGTTTAGTAGCTCAAAAGTGTGCTAGAAACGCATTTTAGCTGTCCTTTTAGTAGGCTTCGAGAACTTTT
This sequence comes from Mermis nigrescens, assembly GCA_036768485.1. Lineage (NCBI taxonomy): Eukaryota > Metazoa > Nematoda > Enoplea > Mermithida > Mermithidae > Mermis > Mermis nigrescens. Next base: position 104,403 of record JAVLUZ010000424.1, read on the forward strand.
AATATTTTCCTTTGAAGGAACCTCGTGAAGATTTTAGGGGGGAGTGGCCCGACCCCCCCTTCCCTACCGCATCCCGACTGGTTGCGCCTCTGTGCATACCTTTAGAGGCTCGAATTTTCGGGGCGAAGGGTCCCGGCCACTTTCAGGCGGGAGGGCTTAAACGACTTTAATTTATGGCCAAAATGGCAAAAATACATTGAAAAATGGGTAAAAACGCAAGTTTTTGACAAAAAATTGGGGGCAGTGGTCTCAAATTTCCTGACCTCTGGAGAAATCGCAGACGACCAAATTTGGTTGGAGTATCATTCAGTGGCGGATCCAGGATTTCCCTAAGGGGGCGGAACCCTGACTTCGGCGGAAAAATTAGCCGTTTTAACCTAAAAATCGCTAAAAATCGCTCAAAAATCCTTAATTTTGCACACTATTTTGGGCCACAAAAGCTCTAGGAGGGGTAAACCGAATTTCTTGCGGAGGGGGTATGTAAGTAATTTTTTACCTATTCAATGCCAAATTTCTGTACTTAAGGCGTATTTTATTTTTCATCAATATTTAAGGTTAAATTTGCATGAAAACAATAAATGTAATGGGAATGGAATGACCTGTAACATCAAATATATACGAGATTATGGAAGAAAAGTGTCTGGATACATGAATTGGACGGTATATTGCTCTAAAAATAAATACGCGTACTTGAAATTACGCTTCTATACGTCATTTGACGTTTTTCATCATTCGAGCAATCGGTTTTGGTCCAAAATCGCCTGAGGGGGATGTGCTTTTCAAAAGTTCTAGTAGGGGAATACAAACATGGACAAATCGTACAACTCATTCAACCCGGTAAAAATGGGAACCGGGTCGGTATCAGTGGGAAGAGCTGCTGGTATCAATGAAAAATTTATTGGGCAACCGGTATCAATGGGAAGATTGGCCTTTGTCCATGTATGGGGGATACCCCCACACCCCCAGTGCATACCTGGGCAATGGATTTTGGTTCTGAAGGGACCGGGGTCCCTTTTATTGAGCTTGGTTGGTTGGTTGTTTGTTTGGCCAGTTGGTTAGTTGTTTGGTTGGTAGGTGGTTGGTTGGTTGTTTGGCTAGTTAGTTGGCTGGTCAGTTGGCCGATTAGTTGGTTGGTTGGTTGGCTAGTTAATTGGTTGTTGGGCCGGTTTGTTGGTTGTTTGGTTGGCTAGGTGGCTGGTTGGTTGGCCGGTTAGTTGCTTGGTTGGTTGTATCATCTTCTCACTTTTTTATTTTTGGGTCAAAAATTCTACCCCCCTCCAATCAAAAACTGTATTTTCTGGCGCCACTCAGCTGGGGTTCTGAAGGTACCGTAGTGCCTTCTGGCGCCACCCGGTGGCGCGGCATTGCCCGTCTGTGCCCAAGTGTGCATGTGTGAGATGATTGTGTGGATGAAATCATATCAGATATCCGATGTTTTTCGGGTATAATGAGACGTTTTATATAATTTCAGGTAATCAAGTAAAATAGTAGTATTAATCTTAAATCGAGCTATTTCATTACGTTTTAATGACTTTTTGCTCTTCTAAAATGCAACTTTATTTTTTTGTATAACGCGTGGCACGAAATTCAATGTCGCGCGCTTATCAGAAAGCACTGTTACTGGAGTTTTCATCCGATTTAAGCCGAACTATCAGTTTCGCAATGAATCACGCGTTTTAAATTAGGTGTAAACGACTATTTGAAATGGGTCTAAATTTGTAAAAAATGAAAATGATATTGGAAATTAACTTGAAGAAAGTTGATGCTTTAAATTTTTAAAAATTGCGCTAATTAAAAAATACGGTAATTGACAGAGTGAAATTACCGGATATTTCTACAAAATCCTCAATACTACAAACAAACTTTCTACTTTTCTGTATTATATTAGCTCATGAGTTTTAGTTTTTTCACGATATTTTGTACTAGTGACTTTAACGCGGACGTAAATCGGTTACAAAAGCGGTTTAAACTGAAGCAATGACCAGTGTGATAATTTGCTTATTAATCAATCAGTATTCAGTAGACATTGGAACTTTTAGTACAACAAATTATATTACCACTGTAGTATTTACCATACATGCGCAGCATTGGAATTCTGGGGGAGATGAAATTATAAAGTGCCATTTTTTAGCTTAAAAATGTAATTTTAAAGTGTCTTTTTCGGGCCCAAAAATGGTTAAAAAAACGTCAAAAACATCGTTTTTTGGCGTTTCTGACGATGTTTTATCTTTCTAGGGCATAAAAAACATGAAAAAATTCGGAAAAAAATAGAAAAAGGAGCAGATTAAACAAAATATAGTCAAAACATGAGTAAATGGCGCGAAGCGCCTAAAATTTGACACTTCCGTGCAAGTAGATAGCTAAAAACGCTTGAAAAGCACATTTTTTACAAATTTCAAGAAAATTTTTTGAAACTTCAGAAAAATCGCGAATTTCCGAGGGGAGGGGGTGAAAAATTTCTTGGGGTCGAAAATATTTCTGGGGGTCGAAAATATTTCTGGGGGAGGGGTTGAAATCTCCTCTGCAACCCCCCCTCAAGATCATGTATGGTGTTCACGGAATCTATGTATTTGTGTACCCACTTTCGTCTTTTCTGAATTTTTCCGCCCAAACGGTTCCGTAAAACAGGCTGTATCGAGAATACAAATATTCGGGTGTTTCGAAATGTAAACTTTCCACTTATTTATAAAACTTTTTTTAGTTGTCCAAAAGCTATCATCCTAAAAGAATTATTTATTTTTTTATCCAAAAAATTTAAAATGCAATATCTAAAACCCTTAAAGATTTAAATTTGAAAATTTAAAAAGATCAAAAAGTTTTATTATTAGATGATGATGATTCGAACGAATTGTCGACCTTGTCGTCAGACAAACATCGATGTTTCATAAATAATCATGACACAGAGTCGATGGTGCGGTTTGAGAGCCGGCTTGGCCAAAACTACCCGACAATAATTGGTGGGATTTTTTAAATATTTTAATCCAGGACAAAGCGCGTCGTCTTATGATATTAGATCTCCTTAAATCTTTAAAATCAGTGAATTGAAAAAATTTAATACTCAAAGGATTCAGTTTAGGTCGAATCCAGGCCATACCTGGGCGTGGGGGGTTTGGGGGTATGCACCCCCGCTCCGACAAACGAAAATACCCACCCCCCAGAATTCAATTTGTTGAATTTTTTCTGGTTTTTTCGCAATTTTTTGATGCCAATGGATAGTGCTCGATGAGCAACGTTGAAAAATGGTGTTTCTACGCCATACCACCATATTTAAAGGTCATTTTTTGACCTTTGAAAAAATCTTGCACCCCTCCCCGCCAGAACTTTGGTGGCGCCCACCTATGGGCCAGGCCCTTATCCAGGATTTCATTGGGGGGAGGCAAAATTTTGAGGTCAGATATCTCGAAAACCATTAGGAGATGGACAAAAATAAAGGCATTTTTGGGCGTATCTCAACATGCAATGGCGAAGAAAAATTTCAGATAAAATTTCGAAAATTTTCACTCTATTTCATACTCATATTACGCAAATAAATCGTTCAAACAATCTAAACAACTGGTTCACCATCATTCAATCGACGATCAATTTCCTAGCTTCTGCCTTTGTAGTTAATCTTTGTGATTTACAAAGAAAAACAATAGAGTAAATAATGAATCGGCGCGAAGCGCCGAAAAATTTGACATGTCCTACATGTTTAACTCAAATCTGAGGGGTTTTGGGCGGGATAGAAGACGAAAACTCACATGATAATGAGACTAATCCGGCGCGAAGCGCGGAAAATTTTGAGTTTTCCAGCTCAAAAGTATGCTAAAAACCTGTTTTAGTGGTGTTTTAGACCTACTCCGAGAATTTTTCACTTTTCCTTCTTGGTGGACCCTTGTGTGATTCAAAAATTATTTTCATTTCCGGGAGGGCGGTCCGCCACCCCCATGAACTACTGGCCAGGTTCGATCAGTTGTGTAAGTATCCTGTATTTATTTGCCTAACTTATTGGGGGATTAATGCCAAAATTTTCGATATTGGCAGACTGTCTAGTGCACAAAAATACCACCTTTTTCTACTATCTTACATTTGAAACACATTTTTTTCGAAGATATGAGATTTCTGATTTTAATCAAGGATGCACACTGCTGTGTACCACTAGGAGGCGCTAAATCCTACAATTTGGATCCATTGGATACGTGTAATGTTCCATGCTTTTGGCTACTTAATTACGAAAAGGAACTAAATTGTATGTATCCTCGCCTATATCAAAATGCGTGTATGCGGTAAGAGATAGTTTTCATTCGAACTGTATTATCTGTCCAGCCATACATGTATGTAACGGCTTGAAATTTGTGGTGGGGGTCCCCGAACAATTTCAGGGGAGGGGGAGTTATGACCTCAAACTTCAGGCTAAAAAAAACCTAAAAACGGCCAAAAAATTCAATTGTTTCCGAAAAATTGGGGGGGGCGAGTCAAACATTTTCTGGCTCTGAGGGGATGGTCGAAGCCTGTAAAACGCGTTTGCACTGTAATATCGCACTTTAAGTGGGGATAATATCCCCTCTTCCCTTATGTACATGTGACTCTTCATGCTAATGTGTGGAATGCCATTTGAGATGCACAGCATGGGAATTCTGGGGAAGGTTGGCGAAATTTTGAAGTGCAGTTTTGGGTGCAACGCGTCGAAAACATCGTTTTTCGGCGTTTCTGGCGATGCTCTATCATTCTTGAGCATAAAAACGCAAAAAATTCCCTAAAAAATCTTAAAAAGGGCGAATAAATTGAACAAAATATAGTCAAAACATGGAGTATATGGCGCGAAGCGCCGAAAATTCGACACTTTTGAGCAAATAGATAGTTAAAAACGCTTAAAAATCGCCTTCTCCGCGAATTTTCCAGGAAATTTCCGGAAACCAGTGATCGTATGAGGACCCCGACCCCGAAAAACCCCGGCCTCAAGCCCGACCCCGACCCCCGACCGGGGGCATGATTTTTCGAGTCGGTGTTGAACCTTTTTTTCGGGGGTGAAATATAGCATTTTATTTGTTGGTACTTAGAAGAATTGTATAAATAGCAAATAAATTCGGAACAAGGACGATTCATTCATCAGCAAAATGAATTTGTTAAACTCGACACTCGCGATATTTTATAAGAACTAGCCTGGTCGCCATGTTGTTAAGACGTACATATGTAGATGTTCGCATATTTTCCATTATGAAGCTGCGACGAAATAACTGTGGAATCACAGGCGTAGCCGGGGCGAAATGGAGGCACATGCCCCCGGAATTTTCAGAAATTATGTTGATTTTTCTAGCGTAACGTGTCCAGAACATTGAGTCATAAAGGCACAAACGTCACAATTTTTCCGCGCTTTGCGCCGAGGTCATTATTATTTATTGTTATACAGATCCAATGAATTTAAAAGCTTGAATCTGTTAAAATAATCCAGCACTTCGCAGCATTCTTTAGTGATTTAATGCACTATTAGCTCATTGAATGAAACTGCACATGCTTGTTGAACATAATAGTGTAAGTGCGAAAGTGTTGGCGTACCAATTTATCTATTCTCTGCTTTGTTTATCTTTCTTTACAAGGACACATAATTCTATTCCAAATGAAAGGAAAGGCCAAATTTTCTTGTGTTTTTGTGCATTTTCTGTTTTCTGAACTAGTTAATAAGAAGGCCACAAATGGGCCTGAAAATGCTAAGAACAAAATTCTCATTGATACATATTTCAATGACTTATTGGTTGCGACCCGTTGCTGCGCTATATACTTAGCAGAGGTCGAAAACGCATTTCAGCTCAGAAGTTTTGTGCAGTGTAGGTGTTCATCAATTTTAAGTTTTTTTGGACTTAATTGAGAACCGAGATTTTGCCAATTTGCGAAAATTTAACTTTACTAATTAAGAATTAGAGTGCTTTTTACAAAATTTTCGGGGGTTCTGCTCTGACCTCGATGGTGGCGCTTGAGCGCGCCACTCCAGACCCCCAGCCGTACAATCTCGTTCTACATGCTGAAAGAGATTTTTAGGACAGAAAATGTAAAAGGAATAGGAATTTTTAAAAATTTTTAGCGCTCGCGCCGCAATTAGTTTATCTGTTCTGTATGATTTAAGCGGTATAAATTGAGTTTAAAGAGTAAAAGCTTCAAATTTTCCTGCTTTTAGCACCGCCGATTATTGTCTTAGGCGGTAAAATATGACTGAACTTCTTGATGCTTTGCGCCACTTATGATTTCCGAACTGTTTGTCAATAAAAAGGCGTAAATTCTACATGAAAACGGTAAAAATTTCGAAAATTTTCGGGCTTCGCGAAAAAAACTGTGGAAGAATACGAAAAAGCGAGAGCGATTAGTGATTAAAATTGAAAGTAATGCTAAATTGCTAGAACCATTTATGAACTTGGAATGAAATAAATGTTGAACATAACCAGCTTTATCAGTATGCTCTACAAACAAGTGAAGGTATCGTTTTTATCACTTTTCAAATTGGTATGTAATCATGCAATGTTAATTGTTAATCTTCAACCCGACCCCGACCCCGAAAACCGGGCTTTTCATCCGCCGACCCCGATCGGGGTGAAATCTGACCACGGACGATCACTGCCGGAAACTATTGAAAAATCGCGAATCTGGGGGGAAGAAAATTTTTCGCGGTTGATCGAAACCCCTCAATCACACATGGGCTTGAGGGGGAGTTTGTACCCCCCCAGAAGCTGAACCCCCACCCAGATTACTGTAGACCCCGGAATTCTATTCTTAGTAACATTATTAGCAATTTTACTCATCCTCACCTACCTCCACCAGAATTTTCTTGCTGCCCACGTTTGCCCTCAACCCCCAGATCATGTATGAATGCATGAATCGATGTAAAAGAATTTTTTTCATAATTTTGTGTACCTAATTAATTAATTAATTAGAATAATTTGAATTTGCAGTTGGTGCCTCCGTATTATTGATTTCGGTTTTATTCTTGGCTTGCTTGGTGTGCCGCTGTGTATATAATAAAAAATCGTCCGGCCGTTACAAAACGTACGAAAGCGAGCAAAATGATCATCGCATCGTTGACGAAATGTACAGGGTTCAGGATTATTCCAGTCAGCTTTTGCTTCAACGCGACGAAACACACTTTCATTCCGAAGATTTGATTGACGATTCGGATTTTGACCAAAATCGAAACGCCGATAAGACGGTTTTAAGCCCGCGTAGACGACGCGAGACTTATCTTTGATAGGGACTAACAGGGGCGGATTTAAGGGGTGCGAAGGGGCGGCCGCCCCTCCCCCATTGGCCAAAAATATTCGGCGAGATGAAGAATGGATATGCAATTTGCCATGATTTTTGGCCGTCAGTGGCCATAATTTTTCAAACTTTTCCGGCGCTACGCATCGTATGATACCTTTTAATGACATTTGTATTTACTTTCTTGGCGACATGGAAGCCATTTTCTGTTCACGTGGGTTTCAAAACAATTTTAACATCAGAAACGGCTATTTTTGCATAGTTTTCTTCTATTTCCGATTAGAAATTTCGATGTATTCGCATCAAATGCTAAAAATATAGGAAATCGAGCAGTAAATCACGCTTCTACACGTCTATCCGCCTTAATTTCACAAATTTTCCGGCGCTTCGCGCCAGATTTTTATTAAAGTCAAAGAAATTTAATGATTTTTTCACGCAAAATTGTTGAAAATTTTAAAATTTTTAAGAAAAATATTGCGTCAAAAGTGATTTTATGTAAAAGTATACAATTTAAAACACCGAAAAAAGGCTATTTTGCGCCTTAAGGGCAAATTTTTGGACCTATTTTTGACTGTTTTTTGGAAAAGTTGGGATACCGCCCCTCTAGGAAAATCCTAGATCCGCCATTGGGAGCTGATTATGTAATACATACATGTAACGACTCGAAATTTTGGGTGGGGGTCCCGGCCATTCTAAGGGGGAGGCGTAAATGACCTCCCTTTTTTAGGCCAATAACGGCCAAACAGAAACGCCTAAAACGGCCAAAATTCGATGTTCTCCAAAAATCGGGGGGGGGCTCAAAAGTTTTCCTGGCTTCCGGGGGAAGGAGGGGGAACGGCTGACATTGGGTGGGGGATATCCCCAGCCCCTTTCTTACTTGTATGATGTAATTTTGTTTTATTTAATTTTTTGGCCTCTAGCCAAAAACGTATTGCCGAAAACTTGGCTTTCGAAATACCAACCGTGTAGCAATCGATCGATATAGTATCAATCTGCTGTCCGTGTAATTTATTTTAGTAATATTTTTCGTTATTACTCGCATAATTGATCTTTTTCGCACCTGAGTATTTTTACTTTTGACCAAAAACAACATTTTCCAAAATTTGTATTCAAAAAATGTCTTTGTATCCTACGTTCTTTGTGTTGCCCTAACCACACCTGGGCGTGGGGGGTTTGGAGGGTATGCACTCCCCCCCCCCCGAGAAACCAAACTACCCCTCCCAGAAATCAAAATACCCCCCAGAATTCAATTTTTGAAATTTGTTTTTGTTTTTTGCGCAATTTTTTGATGCCAATGGATAGTGCTTGATGAGAAACGTCGAAAAATGGTGTTTTTTTCGCCATACCACCATTTTTAAGGCCATTTTTTGACCTTCAAAAAATCTCGCACCCCCCACCCGAATTTTCTTGCTGCCCAGCCCACGTATGGTCCTAACCCCTTTCCATCTTTCGTGTATGATATTTTTAACTTCTTTTTTAGGACTTTTTTTCCAATTTTTTGTACATTTTTGACGGAATATTCATGTTTATACATAAATCGATTTTTCAAGACAGATTCAATAGGCTCAATCAACCAATTTACTTCCGGACATTTCAGACTTAAAAGCACATTACGTCATAAATCCAGCTTACTGTTGTAAAATTTACGGATTTCGCGCTTACCTAACTATTTATAGATTTTTCGATTTTACCCCCACCCTGGCCTTCCTGACCATGTGCATTTACGGTATGCGTTTATCTGGCCATTATTGACTTTTTAACTTGTCTTACACAACGATAGTTGTTATCACACGTGGGCAGAACTCAAATTCTGGGGGGGGGTGTGGTTTAAGTCCGAAAATTTTCAAGGGCCTAAAAAGTTAAAAAATTGGTGATAGGGCCGAAAAGCACCATTCTTCCACGGTTCTCGTTGATCTCTATCTGCTGGTATCAAAAAGGTCGCGAAAAAAGTAAAAAAATTCAAAAGTTTTATTTTGGGGCTTTTTGATTTTGTTTGGGACCTATTGGATTCGGGCGGATCCAAACCATACGTGGGCGAGCCAAATTCTGGGGGGTCAAAAACGGCTAAAATCCAAAAAAAGCATGCCAAAATTCAGTTATGTAGGTTATCGATTTCTGCGGGTGGCTTCATATTCCGAGGGGGTGTAAACCATAGGTGCACAAGGTCAGGGTCGGCAGGGGGTGAAATCCTAAAAATGCAGAAACAGTATAATTTAACGTTCACAATTTTTTTGCTATTTTAACTACCAAAATGGTCAAAATAGCCTACAAAACGTTTTTTGTGGTAATATCGCATTTTAAAAGCATTTTTTCTCCATTTTGACGGCATTACATCACTTTTAACATTAAAAAATGCGAAACTCTTTCAATTTTGGGCGTTTTTTGAGTAAAAAGTACTTAAAGTACTAATCTGGCGCGAAGCGCCGGAAAAATTCTGACTTTTTTACTGCTTTTGACCTCAAAAATGATGAAAAAACGTTCCATCAGCTCGAAATCGCCGGACAGAATCGCCGGACAGTGCCTGTCCGGCTGATCCTTCAGGGGGTAATATCATCTCCTCACCCCTTATGTGCATGTATGGTGTAAACCCACAAACCCGCACGACCATGTTTGCTCTAGACCCCCAACACCCCTGTGTGGTTGCTATTCGTTCAATACGACCTACTGCCGTTTTTAATTTCATTTTGATGAAACCTCTATTTCGTATTGCAATTTTACTTCGCGATCGCATTTTCATTGATCTCGTCGAAATGTAGCTTTATGTCTTGCGCTTTATATTTTCTTTGGGTATTTATATTTTGTTATCAATAAATTATTGCGTATCGTTCAGACAATCGTAATCACTCTCAGCACAGAAGGCAGCACATTCCTCCGTTTACACTGCATATTTTTCTAATAAATCCATTCAAGTTCTTGGGGAGGGGTTTGGGGAAGGAGCTTTTCACTCCTTCCCTTCGGAAAAATATTCACTCCCGCCTCTACAATTTTTTCACTCTCTCCAGAATTCTCGATTTTTCGAACGTTTTCAACGAAAGTTTCTAAAAATTCGTAGAAAAGGTGCTTTTTTAAGCGTTTTTATCTATCTACTTGCTCAAAAGCGTCTTTTTTCAAAATTTTTTAAAATGTTTTCATGTTCTAGAAAGATAAAACATCGTCAGCAACGCCGAAAAATGATGTCTTTGACGCGTTCCCAGCATTTCGGGCCCAAAAAAGTCACTTTAAAATTTCACCCCGCTCAGAATTCCCATACTGTGAATCTTTGAATACAACTACCTATTTTACTTTTAGTCTGTTGCTTCGCACAAGTTTGAACATAAGTTTTATGAATTTTCAGCAAGACTAAGCTTACATTATAGAGTTGTCATGTGTAGTTATCATTATTATGCATGGTAATTAATTCTATTATAATTACTATGCGATCAGTTGTGAGCATACGTGAGCAGCAAGAAAATTCTGGGAGGGGAGCAGGATGGGTGAAATTGCCAAAAATGTTACTGAAATAGAATTCTGGGGGTCTAAAGTAATCTGGGGTATACAAACCCCACGCCCATGTATGGTTGTTGTGAGTCAAGGTTCTTGAAGGTAGGTATAACAAAATCTTCGTGAAATCGTGTATGCTTACTCGCACGTGGATATTTTGGCTTCGAGGGGGCATAGTGGAATTTTATTAAACATGCACGAAATTATAGACCCCCACAATGGATAAATGAACAAAAATGAGGCAAAATTAAAGCGGAAAACTAATAATTGATCAGAGTTGAAAATTTTCTGCAAAGGTGTTTGGAGAATATCTGAAATCATGGATTAATTGTATGTAGTTTTTAAGCTATTCCAGCATACCTGCTTGTTTTTTGGGCCATTTTGGCTCAAAAAGCTCTTAGACTGAACCACTCTCGATCAGTTATGCTGCGTATCTGTTTTATACTCCAGAATCCAAACGACATCAGAATTGAAAGTTCAAGATTTATTCATGTTTTCGCTTATTTTTTGTGCTATTGCATAGGCGTAGCCAGGGGGTATTGGGGGCACATGTTTCCCCCCGAATTTTCCAGATAGATTGTTGATTTTTCCGTTGCAATAATGTGTGTCCAGAAAACTGAGCTCAAAAAGGCAAAACCGTCAAAATTTTCCGGCGCTTCGCGGCGAGTCATTATTATTTATTGATATATAGATCCTATGAATTTAAAAGCTTGAATCAGCTAAAATAATCCAGCACATCACATCACTTTAGTAATTTAATGCACTATTTGTTCGTTGAATGAAACTGCGCATGCTTGTTGAGCATAATAGTAAAAGTGCGAAAATGATTGTGTACCAGTTTGTCTATTCTCTGCTTTGTTTGTCTTTTGTGTACCAGTTTGTCTATTCTTTGCTTTGTCTTTCTGTACAAGGACACATAATCCTATTTTAAATGAAAGGAATGGCCAAATTGTCTTATGTTTTTGCAACATTTCCTGTTTTCTGAACTGCGTCTTGTTAATAAGAAGGCAACAAATGGGCCTGAAAAACGGTAAGAACAAAATTTTCATTGCTACATTTTTCTATATCATATTGGCAGCGACCCGTTGCTGCGCTATGTAATTAGCAGAGGTCGAAAAACGCAATTCAGCTCAGAAGTTTTGTGCAATGTAGGTGTTCATCAATTTTAAGTGTTTTTGGGCTTGATTCAGAACCGAGATTTGGCCGCTTTTGCAAAAATTTTAACGTTCTATTTAACATAAAAATTATTTTTTACAAAATTTTCCGGCACTCTGCCCCGGACCGCGCTGGTAACGTTTGAGCACGCCACTCCAGACCCCCGCAGCTGTAAAATCTCCGTGTACATGTGCATCGAGATTTTAGGGAGAACAAGCCAGGCAAAAGGGTTAGGAATTTCTAAAAATTTCCGGCGTTTCGTGCCTGCATTAATTTATCTGTTTTGTATGATTTGAGCGGTAAAAATTGAATTTAAAGTGCAAAAACGTCAAAATTTTCCCGGCACACAGCGCCACCAGTTACTGTTTTTTCTTTTGTAAAGCTCCAGCATTGCGTTTAAAAGCATGAATCATTCAAAATATCGTCAGACAAAGTTAGTAATTCGCAGTTTTCTTGTTAGAAGCTTAAACTGTCAAAATTATTTTGTAAAAATTTGATAATTTTCTGCTCTGTCAGACTATTAGTATTCGCAGAGTTACAAAATGTTAAGGGCGGAAAAAAATGACTAAATTTCTTGGCACTTTGCGCTACTTATGATTTCCGACTTGTTTGTCAATAGAAAGGCCGTAAATTCTACATGAAAACGGTTGAAATTCCGAAAATTTTCGGCACTTCGCGCCGCTTTACACTGCTTGCGTTTTTGATCGCCAGAAACCCATAAATTAGCTAGGCTACACTACTAAAGGTCGAAAAACTCAATTCTATTATACATAACGTTACTGGCATTCAATGCAAAAGTAGTCTTGAAAATTTTTGTTTATGCCCCCACCCCCGCGAACCAAAATCCTGGCTACGCCTCTGTACTATTGGACAGTGTTTTATGGGAAACGGCAAAATCGTGTCCGGAAAATTGCTCGCCAGCAATTTCTCGACAACCATTGCACTCCAACAATTTCTTGTCTAGCAATTGGTCACCGGACAATTGCTCGCCGAACAATTGCTTGCTTAAAAATTGCTCGCCAAACAATTGCTCGTCCAGCGATTGCTTGCCAATTACTTGTCAAGCTTAACTCGGTTTAGTTACGCTTGCTTTCCATCAAGTGTTATTCTATTTATCTAAATCATTAGCGTTGCCGGGGCATATTGGGTGATGCATTCCCCAGCCAGAGTCAGCCTCCTGGTCTCGCCTCACCATAAGATCTAGGCGACAAATTGCATTTTTATGCCATTTGTAAATGGCTTTTGCTATGTTTTTGAGCAGAAATTGAAGGCTATTTACCCTTCACCTTAAATGGTCGGCTTGGCTGTCTC
>JAVLUZ010000425.1:0-117543 GCA_036768485.1 Mermis nigrescens
ATGGATAGTGCTTGATGAGAAACGTCGAAAATGGTGTTTTTTACGCCATACCACCATTTTTAAGGCCATTTTTTGACCTTTGAAAAATCTTGCACTCCCCCCTCAGCATTTTCTTGCTGTCCACGTATGGTGATAGCGGCGAAAAACGCCCTTTCTCAGCGTTTCTCATCGAGCACTATCCGTTGGCGTCAAAAAATTTCAAAAATTGAATTCGGGGGAGGGATATTTTGGTTTCTGGGGAGGGGCGTTTCGGTTTCTCGGCGAGTGCATACCCCCCCCACGCCTAGGTGTGGATCAGGTGCTGAGCTTGTTTGAGCCAGAATGACTTCAAAATGACTACTTTTGTCGTTTAGTTGAAATGTTCGTAACTCACAAATTGCTAAATCACTGCAAAGCTACTGTACCATTGGTTTAGACAAGTGGAGGCAACTACTACTTTACACACATCAGGAACGGAATATTAGTTTCTTTTCTTTTACGAAGTTTTTGTTTCCGTAAAGTTTAACGCGCGGTCAATATGTATCAATTTTACGCAATCAGAGAAGATTTTGCTTTACAAACAACTAAAACCCTGTCAGCTTTACAGGCGCTTTTCATCTTCATAGAAGACAGAAGGCGGTATATTTTTCATATATATGTATGTACCTACAACAGCGGCCATTTTGATACATAGCTAAGGCATGATGTGTGAGTACCACACGGTGTGGGGAGGAACCTCCAGACTTCAATTTCTGAAATGTTTTTGTTTTTTCGCAATTTTTGATGCCAATGGATAATGCTCGATGAGAAACGTTGAAATATGGTGTTTTTTCGCCAAACAACCATTTTTCGATCTTTAAAAATCTTGCACCCCTCAGAATTTTGCTGCTGCCCTCGTATAGTGAGTACCTACCTACCTACAGTCAAGACCACAAGTAACGTCGCTCAAGCGCATGTCCTACAGGCGCCTGGCAGTCAAAGTGAGCCATTGCACAGGCAATTTTCTTTCGACGCGCGTGTTTACCAATATAAAATTTTGGCTGATTCACAGGCGCCTGTTGCCTGTCGTGCCTGGCGCTCGAGCGACGTTACTTGTGGTCTTGACTGTACTGCTTATCAGGCAAATTTTTGCAGAATTTAAACCCCCTTCCAAATTTTCACTTGTCAATAGCAGGCAAGAATCTACAGTCTGTTTCACATAACTTCGTGCATAAATTTTAAGAATTTTCATCGTTATTTAGTCCAGGGTTACGATAATTATATACCATATCAATGCTATAACCACAATCTGCCAGCTTATTGTCGGAGATGCGTCTTAAAATTTATGCACGACGTTGTGAGACTATAGTGCAACTGCATTGTCAGGTAACACGACCATACGCTACTACAGCAATCTATTGACATCTGATGCGCATGTTAGAACGACAGGAATTCAGCTCATATATGTTTTGAAGGGACAGGGACATAACAAATGAAGGGAACCGGTCCGAGCTTAGCATATAAAAACTGCTGAGTGAGGAGTCAGCGTTGATGAAGGCTATTGGTTCGCCCAATAGCACCGGTTTTATTAATGCGTGTGCGCGCGATAATATACACAGCTCCAGAAGACAGCTCAGTCCGACCTTGTGACTATAAACAAACATATGGTCAGCCCGTTAGGTGGTCCAAGTATATTGACCTGAGGATTACATGTGTTGATTGAACCTGACTGAACTCGATTGACGTGCACAGAGACACGCGGAGTATATTACTACTAGCAAAGAAAAATGCTCCGATGGAACAAAAAAGATGAATATACTTGGAATTGTGGATTATTAAGGATGTGAAAGGAGGGACTAAGAAAAATCTACGTAAAATCGCAAAATCTGCTAAAAATCAGACTTTCTCTAAGCAACGCAAAAACTGAAGTATATTCTGCGGCCAACAGATTAAAATAAATATTTTAACATAAAAATGATTGAAAAAGCAGCACGTTAGCTATGCAGCAGCTATGGGAAATGATATCGAGTAACAGCCTTTCTAAGCCAATTGAATGAAATAGCAAACATCGATGCATCCAAAACAATTGCAAGAATTGTTGGTTCAAAACAGTAGGAAACGCGTGAGTTGAAACAGACTAAGTGTAGGTACATACACTAGCATGCCCGTAACGATTGTGTACTAATCAATCGGCCCCTGCAATGCTCATAGCAAAATAAAACAACTTCAAATACAAACCAATCTTAGTTTTCTTTCAATCAGGATACGAAGCTAGTCAGTGTTGCTACTTGCCAGCAATTTAAAAAAAGGAAAAACATTATAGATTTCGTTTATTATCTGAAATTTTGAAAATTATTTAAAAAAGACACTTCTTAGAGGCCGCAGAATATACTTCGATTTTTTGCGTTGCTTAGAGAAAGTGTGATTTTTAGCAGATTTTGCGACTTTAGGTAGATTCTCCCTAGTCCTCTCCTTTTACATCCTTAATAATCCACAATTCCAAATATATTCATCTTTTTTGTTCCATCGGAGCATTTTTCTTTGCTAGTACCCTACTTTTAATTAGCATGATTTCAGTGCATCAGTTAGCAAACACATATAGGTAACATACCACAATAATGACAGCAGTCCAAGAACGCGGAAAACATTATTGTTCTTAACATAAATTAATTGCCTCTAAATTTAAACAATATTGTTTTTAAAAAAAGACTCCCTAGATTTTATATCCGTCTACCTTTTGAAATTAATCAGACTGCATAGAATTTAAAACTGAGTTAGATATGCTCTTGATTGTCGGAAGTATAAAGTTTACTATTTTTTATTAGCTATAGTAAATATATGTTACATTCTAAACAGTCCTGTAAGTTATAGAGGTCGTTCCACATTTAAATTAACTTGGAAACGACGGCTAAACTTTACTATATGGTGTGAACGGAAAACTTGCAGATGCACGTGGAAAGGAACGATATTGATTGAAATGAGGAGGACATGCATAAAGAAAGTGCGGAAAAAAAATTTTATGAAAAACGGACCAATATTGGTGAAGATAGAGTTACTCAGGATATAGCTACATTTAAGTGAGGTATTTTACAGTTTACCAAAAATGTTCCGAATTTGGGCTGAAAACAAATGTATCTGACATTTTCAAGGTCGCTGATTACGAAAAAATAACTTTTATTTTACGGGAAAAAATTTTGTTTGAAAATTTTTTAAATTTGAAAAAACAATTTTTTGCATGTTCTTTCTGTCTGGATAATGTGAAAATTCAAGTTTCTGCTTAAATGACGCTTAGGCTTAGGCTTAGTTTATCTGAGAAGGTGTTTTCGGCTGCTTAGGTCGAGGTCGCTCCCGCTTAGGTCGAGGTATAGATGCTTAGGTCAACGTATAGATGCTTAGATCGATGAATAGATGCTCAGGTCGATGTATAGATGCTTAGGTCGACCTAAGTTGGGTACATGTTATTCTGCATTCCACTGTTTGAATCTTCAAATGGTTGGAACTTTAAAATAATCCGAAAATGCTGTTTGAATCGTATTTAAGTAGAAATCTTTAACTGGATGTAAACAATGCTAAAAATAGTGAAATTAAAAAAATTTCTTGAAAATTTGGGCAAAAAATTACAAAAAAAAATTTTCTTTAACCTTGGTTTCCACGCAGTATAACTTAATTTTTGGAGTAACTTAAGAATATGGTACTTTCTGAATACTAACAAATAAACTTCAGAAGAGCGGATTTTTTCGCTCAGTACTTAGAACATGTCAAAAGAAAGCGCGGAAAAAAATTTCATCCGTCTATGATCAATATTACAAAAGCTATGGGTTTCTTTAATTAGCCTCTTCTCGACCTAAACAAGCATCTTCTCGACCTAAGTATTTGAAAATTCAAACAGCTGAATACAGAATCACATGTAGATACCCAATTTACGTCGACCTAAGCATCTATGCATCGACCTAAGCATCTATACATCGACCTAAGCATCTATACATCGACCTAAGCATCTATACATCGACCTAAGCATCTATACATCGATCTGAGCATCTATACATCGACCTAAGCATCAATACATCGACCTGAGCGGGAGCGACCTCGACCTAAGCAGCTTGAAACACCTTTTAGATATACTAAGCCTAAGCCTGAGTATAATAGAAGCAAAAACTCAGATTTTCGTATATCTTATCGAGTAAAACCGAAAAAAACATGCAAACAATTTGAAATTTTTTAAGCTTTTTTAAAATTTCAAACAACTTTCCGCGCCTTTTTTATTTTTTCTCCTTCATTGCTATGCTTCCTTACCTTTATTTCAGCCCATATTATTTATTTCTGACAAATGTGTAAGTCCTTGGATCGAGTCGTTTAATCGTCCCACGCAACACTCAAATCGAGAGATGCCTGCAACTTTGCATGTATGGCTC
This sequence comes from Mermis nigrescens, assembly GCA_036768485.1. Lineage (NCBI taxonomy): Eukaryota > Metazoa > Nematoda > Enoplea > Mermithida > Mermithidae > Mermis > Mermis nigrescens. Next base: position 4,371 of record JAVLUZ010000425.1, read on the forward strand.
AGATTTTCACCAAATTTTCTTTCCGCGCTTCAATTTATCATGTTCTATCATTTTGGCAAAAAAATTTTGGCATTCCGTGTTCGTTTTGCACCTTTTCCGAAAGTACCATATTCTTAAGTTTAGCCCTTAATTTTTTGTAATCTGCGACCTTGAAAATGGCAGGAAAATATTAATTAGTAAAAATTGGAAACCTTTGATAAACTGCTAAAATTTCTTAAAGTGGCTCAAAATGGTGAAAATGTCGAAGTATGATGTTTGAAGTACCGTAACTCTGTGAGTTTTGTATGGATTTGCTTTATTATTTTTTCCGCGTCTTTAGTGACACAAAGTATCGTTTTTGCGCAATTGTATGACAGTTCTGCCGGAATGGCACAAAATCGGTTCACACCATATTCTTCAAAAACTCCGAAACGACATATAACGTACCTACGGGACTTACTTAAGTACCTGGCTACACTTAGCGCTGGTCAGGTTGCTACGGTCTCAAACTCCTCGGACCTAAATTCGTCCATACGTACGGAGCTATTGGCAGCTATGCCCTAAAAACCTAACGCAGTGGTAATTAAGTAGCCCCGGAATTTCGCCCTAGGGCAGTTGACCTATTTTGGACCAAAATAATAATTAACGCAAAAAGCTTTGTTAACTTGTTTACGCCAGAGAATACCTATGGCGAAAAACTATTTCTTTTTCTGGTTCCCACGAGCACAATGAACAATGAAAAACAACAAAAAAAGCTCTCAACCAGCCAGTAATTGAAATTTGGGTGTTTGAATTTGCGATAAAGAAAATAATCAAAAGATAGTCAATTGGATTATTTAAGCCGAGTAATAAAATAAGGGCCGTCCACCAATTCTGAACTAAACGCGATTGATCACTATGAAAAAGTATTGAAAAATGAGGTTGCTAAGCGAGAGTTGTAAACCAAGAGAAACTTAAAACTTAAACCTACCATTAAATTATGAAGAGAATTGAAAAAGATTTTAAACTTTAAGAAAATTGAAACGGTGGGATGTTGGCAAATTAAAAAACAAAAGTTTTTCGGCGAAAATTCAAGAACTTCACGCAAATATCTAGTGTAAGGAACACTAACGCTTAGATTTTGTAGTAAAATAAATTTGTAGTATAAACTACATATTAACAACAAATGAATAGTGCAAACTTTACACAACGACTAGGTGTAGAGAATACTAACAGTCAGATTCCCAATTCTGATTTTACGTAGAAAAAAAGTAGAATTTTACTTCATTTTTATCCTATTCGACCTCGCCCGACTTCTGAACAGAGAAAACGGCGAACAAAAAATGTACATACACGTATTTTCCACTGTCCACAACATTGTAAACTTTAAAAATCTGAACCTAACGCCCATTGAATGTAAATAAATTCGGTTCGGGCCAGTTTGTTGCCCTTTGATTGTAGTAGGTTTGTATGTGCCAAACTTGTGTTCCGCAAAATATTTGATATGATTTATCAATCAAAATACGAAAAAACCGGTTTTTTTCGCCCACTTTACACCTCAGATTTCGAACTTACACCCATAAACAACTCAATATTACGTTTTTTTGAACGCGGATTGCTTCGACGTGTAGCCATTAGAAGTTACTTTATTTCTATTTTATTTAATTAACCCCAACTTCTGGCAGAGAAATCTTGGAAAAAATCTGTTTTTTTACTCATCCACTAGAGTGTAAAGCTTAAAACCCTGGTACTAACTGCGTATTGATTGTGAAAAGTTTGCTGGTAAGCACAAGATAGCCCTTGATCCGTAGTACATTTCTGTCAGAAAAAATTTCCTAAAACTCATAACCGGAGTTGTTGGCAGACATAAACATGTCGAAAACTCGGCCAAAATGTGTCTTTTCGCCCCAGATTTTCGCACTCTTTACACTCCCATTCGACAACTGATTAGAAATTCAAAACACAAAAAAGTGTTATCTGCAGAACCCAAATAGATATATGAGTCAAATGAAGTACATGGTTTTGCCAAAAGAATTGAAAAATGAAAAAGTCAGCATTCAGAAGATTCTAACCCATCATTCTTTGTTTAATACCGCATCCGAGAACGGAGTTGTCAACCACTGCGCCAACTCGAGATATCAGCAAATTTTAGCTTGATTATCCTATTTTGAAAGATATTCATCATTCTACTGATGTTTAAGAATAGTCCATTTGTGATGATAAAAACAATTATTTATTAAAGACGAGTCAAAAACCTCTGAAATACGAAAAATCTGATCAAAAATATGCAATGCAGGAGTTATCTATCGGAATTAGAAAATAGATGTATATATAAGTCAAAGTTCACCACTTCATACCTCAACAAACACTGGCTGTAGAAGAGTTTAAAGGTCAGATTCGTTATTCTGACCTTACGGAGGAACATTTTAAAAAAATTCATCCACCACGACGCTCTGGGCGCAAAATGCTTCTCGGTGTAAACTTTACACTTGTGCTAATACCGCAATATTGGGTGTATAGAAACAAAATAAACTGGGATCTGTAACACTAAGGTCAGGGCACCTTTTAAGCATAATTAGCATGTTCCGCCTACTTAGCGGCGTAGTTGAAGAAATATCATTTTTCGTCTCGAACCCTTTAGACTAAAACGATCACATATGAAGAAATATTGCATTATAAGAAAAACAAAAAATAGGTTTTGAGATTTTGCAACCCTCTAAATTATAAAACCGATTGGACTGTACAGAAACCAAAATTGAGTTAGATAAGCTGAACGACAAGCAAAGAGTAAAAAACACGTATACTTTACACTTTCGTGCAACAACCATTGACTGTAAAGAAATTTTGAGGTCAGATTCGTAATCTATAGGTGGGGCGCAACATTTTTTAAAAAAAATTGGCCCTCCGCAAATTATTTGATTTTTTGCTTTACACTTCACACGCTCATTACTAACTCAGTATTGAGTGTAAACAAAAGGAAAAAAACACGGGCATCGAATTTTTTAATTATCCATCGATTAAAAAACCGCACCTCCCAGGTGTATGCCGTTGTTGCTGTGAGGGGGGGGGTACAAATTTCGCACTCGCTGTGATAACATATAAGAAAAAGGATGGCCAAGTATATTATAGGTAGCGCTATCGCGCTACCTATGATATTAATACCCAAGTACAATGGTCTGAGGACAAATAAACAATGAGTGTAAACTACTTTACATCACTGTTGGATGTAAACAAACGCGCTTACGTGACGTCTCACATTTGATTCTTTGAAAATTTCTAGACCCAGGAAAAATTAGGTTTCTGGAATGCTCAAAAACGAAGATAAATACATATGCAGTGTAAACTTCTTGTAAACACCTTGTAAAGAAGATTTCGGTCAGATTCGTAATTTTGATATTGTTCCGATATTACGATTAATATTTATGAAAAAATTAAGTCTCCATAATGTTCTATGGGCAAACTAACAATAGGTGTAAACTACTTTACAACACTGTAGAGTGTAAACATATGCGCCAGACTGGCATATCAAGTTTGGTTCCTGGTCCATTTCTAGACTTGATAATCGTGTCCCTGACTCATAACCGGAGAAGCAGGCAGAAAAAACAAGACAGAAACGCATTTTAAACACCCAATTTTTGACTTTACACTCACTAAATATTAATGTATAGACAATTTGCTTTGACATGCACCCGATATAAAGCACTTTATTTTTATTCTATTGGACTTATCCCGACTTCTGGACGGAGAAAGTGGCGAACAAAAAACGCAACAAAAACGTATTTTCCATCATTTAGAACACTGTAAACTTTAAAATTCTGTACCGAACTCCCCATTGAGTTTAAAGAGATTCGGTTTGGTACAATTTGTAGCTTTTAAATCGTAGTACATTCCTGTGTGCCAAAATTCTGTTGCAAAAATTATTTGGTATGATTTATTAATCAAACTTCGGAAAAAACGTGTGTTTTCGCCCATTTTTTACCTCTGATTTCGAACTTTACACCCCCATAAATAACTCAATATTGCGTTTTTTAAATGCGGTTTGCTGCGATGTGTAGCCTCTGAAAGGCACCTTATTAATGCTGTCTTCAATTTACACTGACTCATAAGCGGAAAAATTTGGCAGAGAAATCTTACTTAAAATCCATTTTTTACACCATCCACTAGAGTGTAAACTTTAAACCCCAGGATCTAACTCACCATAGAGCGTAGAAGACTTTGCTTATATGCAGAATGTAGCCCTTGATCCGCTATACATTTCTGTCAAAAAACATTTTAAAAAACTCATAATCGGAATTAGTATCAGACATAAGCAGGTTGAAAACTCGACCGAAAAGTGCTTTTTCACCCCCAGATTTTCACACTCTTACACTGCCATGCGAGAACTAATGCGAATTTCAAAAAACAAAAAATTCTGTCCTGTAAAATCTATCCCTCTATAATCCTATGCTGTTTAATTGTTCGAGTCATCAATACTCAGTTGTCCACATGCCGTGACAAAAAGGTCCCAGAAATTTGTCCTATGTTATACCGTTACACAAAAACTTTACACCTTCTTTACACAGTCAGTTTTGAGTTTCAAGAAAAACAAAAAACACTGGCAGCGAATTTTTTTATTATGTTTCTTTAAAAAAACCGCACCTTCCAGAAGTGTCCCGTTATAGCTGTAGGGGTGCACAGCTGTTAGGGTACCTGGGTATAGTATATGCGCTAACGCGCTACCTAAGAAAAATGTATATTATTACGGGGCTCGACAGACTTACAAACGCGGAGTAACCTGATATGAAAAAGTATATTATATTATTATGACTATTATATATTGACCACTACCGGGCGTTACAGCAGCAAGGAACCGAGCTATTATAGTCTATTTCACACAATTTCGGTCATAAATTTTATGTATCTCCGACAATAAGCTCACAGATAGCGAATTTCTTTTTTCCGTACAACCACTTTTTTGACCTTAAAAAATCTTGCACACCCCCAACCCCCAATTTCGTTGCTGCCCACGTATGCTGTGAACTGATTTTATGGTTCAACGATGTCGGCTACTTTTGGGAGGAAATAATGCATTACATAAGTAAGCTACTTCGTTCTGTACATTAGTTATTTTCCCTTGACGTGTCACTCAGATTCTAGCACATGTAACTATCTGACCAGGCTCTCAATTTCCCGATACTCATCACCATACGTGAGCAGCAAGAAAATTCTGGGGGGTCCAAGATTTTTTGAAGGTCAAAAAATGGCCTTAAAAATGGTGGTATGGCGATAAAAACACCATTTTTCGACGTTTCTCATCAAGCACTATCCATTGGCATCAAAAAAATGCGAAAAAAACGAAAAAAATTTCAAAAATTGATTTCTGGGGGGTCTTTTGATTTCTGGGTCTTTTGGTTTCTGGGGGGTCCAGACCCCCCCACGCACATGTGTGCTCATCACCAAATTGCAGCATGGGCTCCAAAAATGCTTGTTGATAATCCTCCAATAATGAAGCGGGTGGTATACATACATAATGCATACGTCTGGTATGCGCAACATACATACGGCCTACCGTAGAACGGAGCCGAAACAGCGAATTGGGGCACAATAAAAACCGCGCTAGCAAAGTGTCGATGACTAAGAGGACTTTTCATTTTACTGTGTCAAATTGGGAACAACGAAAAACGTGTGGATATAAATTACGACCGCAACATCAACCGACGGGTTTAACAAAAAAACAAGTCGGAACTTCACTGAAAACGAGGCGGGAACGGCGGCGGATGAGGCGGCATGACGAAAGGCGGCGGCGGAGGCATCATTGGAGGCGGCGGCGGCACCGGCGCGGGCATCGGCGGCGGCGGCGCCAAACCCATCATAGGATGCGACCGCGGCGCCGCATCGCCCGACGGCGCGGACGACGTCGGCGGCGGCGCCACAGGCGGCATCGGCCCTTCGTTGACGGCGGCGACGGCGGCCGCCAAGCGGTTGTCCGTTCGAAAAGCGAATTGGAGAAAAAACTAGAAAGTAAAAATGAAGAAAAATTAATTTATGCAAATTCGCGACACTGGATCTCCACCACCGGGCACGTAGCTGGCCGTCTCATGTCGGGGGCCAACACCAATTTTCGGGGGATTAAGCCAAAAAAGGCCAAAAATAGCACAAAATAAAGTTTAAAAAGTCCTTTTTTCCGACTTTTCTGAATTTTAAGGGGGTCCGAACCCTTCCCCAGAGATACGTGCCTGCCCACCACACATTGGCGTGGGGTCGCAACCATACGTGGGCAGCAAGAAAATTCTGGGGGGTGCAAGATTTTTTTGAAGGTCGAAAAATGGCCTTAAAAATGGTGGTATGGCGATAAAAACACCATTTTTCGACGTTTCTCATCAAGCACTATCCATTGGCATCAAAAAATTGCGAAAAAAACGAAAAAATTTTCAAAAATTGAATTCTGGGGGGGGGTATTTTGATTTCTGGGGGGGGGTATTTTGGTTTCTGGGGGTGCATACCCCCAAACCCCCACGCCCAGGTGTGGTCGCAACCCTCCAGAAGTTGAACCCCCACCGCAGATTACTGTGGACCACATAATGCTATTTTTCGTAGCATTATTGGCAATTTTTGTCGATTTCTCCCAATCAGACCCCCCAGAATTTTCTATCTGCCCATGTATGATCTCGACCCAAAGTCCGATCGCCTTAAGCCCCAAGTTTGAGAGTTCTTTCCCCACCCCCAATTTTGACAAAACCTTGCATTGTTTAAGCCATTTTTAACCGTTTTTTACTAGTTTTGGTAAAAACCTGGAAGTCATTCAACTCCCCTCCTTGTTCGCGTAAAGCTGCGTTTATAGCCCATTCTATTTCGTATTTTTGTCATTTATGACCAAAAATTGGAGGTCATTATTTTCCATCATTTTCGATAAAAACCTGAGTTTTATATCATTTTCTACTCATTTTTACCATTTGTGGCCAAAAATTGAGGGTCACTCATGTAAGACCAATTTTTGACAAAAACTTGCGTTTATGAGCCATTTTCAACTGTTTTTTTGCCATTTTTAGTCAAAAATTCAAGGTCTATTTACCCCCCCCCTGAAACTGGGCGAACAACCACACACAGGCGTGAGTGCTAGACCCCCTCTCGAGAATCTGGTGAACTCCACCCCCAAAATCGAAGGAGCCCCAGAATCGAATTTTCCGTTGCTATTTTTGGCGATTTTGTCCCATTGACCCCCAGAGTTTGGCTGCTGCCCACGTGTGCTAGCTGCCTATCTATTTGCAGCAACTATGTACTAAATTGTTAAAAAATTAGATAAATTAACCATTTTTAATTTGTTGGAAAATTAAACCGATAAATTAAGTTTTTAAAGCAAATTTATAAAAATTAATTACTTTAAAAATTCAAACTCAAAAATTCACACTTACTTATAGTAATAAAAATTTTGACCATGCCGCTCCCACTCATAAACTCGAGTAAAACTATTAAATTTGTACCAAAATAAGAATTTTAACAAATTTTGATCATTTCTAAGATGAAAAAATTAATAAATTAAAAATTATTCAGATAGACAAGGTCGTAAAAAACAATAAATGCAAAAATAGCTAACTATGATCAATTAAATATATTGGAATAATAAATGATTAAAGTAAAAAATTATTAAATAATTAATTGAAAAATTTAATAAATTATAAATATACATAAATGACAAAACAGCGAGTGCTAAATTACTACATACGTAGATAGCTAACTGATTTAATTAACAATGCAAAATATATTCATTAAAGAATACAATAAAAAGTAATACAAATGAATGAGATCGAAAAAAACAAATAATAATACAATTCATTGATTGATGAATTACTTATTTTTCACAAAATTTATCAATTATTGCATCCATTAATGCATAAATTACATTGAAAAAATAAAATCAGCCGATTTGTCTAAATTAATTACCTAATTAATCAATTAATCTATTGGGAAAATAAATAAACATCGATACTACCGATTTGCATATAACAAACGCACAAGAAAATGACTTATGTAATAAATCACCTGTTTCGTCTCCCTGTTCCATAATGTCCAAAATTTTGTCTCCGATTTGTCCACTTCGCGACTAGGCACCTGTACAAAAAGAGGAAATCGATATTATTACAAAATACCTACGAAAAAAGAAATAAATTATAAAAACAAGTATAAATGTATATTTAAAAGAATGTATATTTGAAAAATGTATATTTAAAAAATGTATATTTAAAAAATGTATATTTAAAAATGTATATTTAAAATGTATATTCGAAAAAATGTATATTTCAAAACAAAATATGAAACGCATTAAAAACTATATAAGAATAGACTAAAAGCAACGTAAAAATAAATTTTTAAGTATATATAAAAAATACATCAAAAATATAATAAAAAATACAACAAAAAACCGTAAAAATGTAAATTTGAAAAAAGGTGTATATTTAAAAACAAAATATAAAACGCATTAAAAACTATATAAAAATAGACTAAAAGCGACGTAAAAATATATTTTTAAAAATATATAAAAAATACATTAAAAATATAATAAAAATACAACAAAAAAACCGTACAAAATATTAAAATAAAAAACCTTAAACGCAATCGTTTCGTAAGGTTCTGCGGCAAAAAGCAAATATTGCCAACGTTTGTCGGGCGGTTCGATTTTTTGTTCGTAAGCCGACATAAAACGATGCCTGGGCGCTACTCCTTCGCCGATTTCGGGATAATCGATTTGAAATAGTAAACTTTGCTGGCCACTGGCCTGCTCACGTTGTTTGGTTACTGTAAAAATTAGAAAAAATAAATAAAAATAAAAATAAACAAAATTTAGAAAAAAATTTTTTTCATTTTGTTAAAAAATATTTATATTTTTTTAATTACCTTTCTATTTAAAGATTCCTTTTCCTTTTATTGAAAAAATATTTTTATTTCTATTTTCTGTGTTTTATTTTTATTTTTATGTACTTATTAAACATTTATTACTTTTTAAAATTATACTATCCTATAATCCATAATTTTCGTAATTGACCCAGTTATTATACATTACACTTCAAATTTGGTCTGTTATTTGAATAAAAAACAAAGCATAATTTATTTACATGACCAAATAATCGATTGATCGATCGATCGATTTATAATTTACTGATTAATTAATAAATTGATCATTTATTTATCAATTAGTAAACAATGGTATATTCGTTGATTAATTAGCGACTAATTATTTATAAAATAATTAATTCGTCGCCTTTTTTTAAAGTTATCATCATTTTGCCAATTTAGCGAATTATCGCTAAATTTACTATAAAATTATCATTAAATTACAAATTAATATCATTCAAAATAGTATTAATTACATATTCAATGGACAGTTATTTTTAGCATTAATTAGTAAAATCAATTATAACAAGCAAAAACATTAATTAATTAATTAATTAATTGCATTAATAAATTGACCAATGAATATACATATACGATGTTATCCTCTGCATAGCTTTAGCAATAATTCATTGAGTTTGGCCTTTGACCCGCAATCATACCTGGGCGTGGGTGGGGTTTGGGGGTATGCACCCCTTCCCCTAAGGAACCAAAATATCACCCCCCAGAAAACAAAATACCCCCCAAGAATTCAATTTTTGAAATTTTTTTCTGTTTTTTTTTCATTTTTTTTGATGCCAATGGATAGTGCTCAATGAGAAAGGTTGAAAAATGCTGTTTTTTGGCCATACCACCAATTTAAGGCCATTTTTTATCTTTAAAAATCTTGCACCCCCAGAATTTCGGTGCCGCACCTATGCGCGCAATCCGCTTCTATTGTTGACCGCTGGCCTTTAATCGCAATTTTTTCATTAATTACATACTTTGCCTTAATTATGCTACTAGTTTTTTTAAATTTTTTACATTTATTGCTTTAAATTATTAGTTTTGAGCTGTTTTTCGTTTGAAAAACAGACACTTCAACGATTTTAAATTAGTTTTAACTTTGGATACAGAAGGGAGACTGTGAAGACAAAATAAAATAGATAAAAGCCGTATAAATACAAATAGATAAAAACGGTCGGAAAAAGTATTATCCAATCTAAATCATCCATCCGACTGACAAAAAAAGGAAACAAAAAGTAAAAAATAATGGAAAAAATAAAAATAAAGCATAACAAAACCAAAAAATGGGTCAGACCCATGCGTGGATTCAAATGGAAAAACGGCTCGGCCGCTTCTCTCTGGGAGACCCCAGAATTATTTTTCATGTTCTCTAGCGATTTTTATAACAATGAATAAAGTCCAAAGAGAAATATCTATAAACATAATGATTTTGTCGAAATTTTTCGGCCCCATCCAGAGCCCCTGGGATCCCGGCTCTGCCAAGTACGGGTCAGACCCATAGGTGGGCGGCAGCACCAATATTCTGGGAGAGTGCAGCATTTTTCAAAGGTCAAAAAATGGTCTTTTAAATGGTGGTATGACGAAAAAACACCAATTTTCAACGTTTCTCATCGAGCACTGGCATCAAAAATTGCGGAAAACAAAAAACAACAAAAATTTAAAAATTGAGTTCTGGGGGTTGCAAACCCCCATCTCCCACGCCCACGTGTGGTCAGACCCAAAACTTTAGCTATGTTGCATAAATATTTGCGTTTTAGCCCCATCTTACTTCGCCTTTAACCCAAATTTGAATAGATTAACAATTTATTACAAAGTACCACATATTTAAGTTTACACAACTCAGGTATTTTTTTAGTTTTTTCAATTCAAAATGAGTTTTGGTCATATATAGGGGTCAGATCCAAATACTTTTGCTTTGTCATATCATTAATATTTGCATTTCCGCCTCCTAATTCGTCTTTAATCGAAATTTAAACATTTATTCAATTTATTGTAAAGTACCTACTAGGAATGTGCCGGTCAGGCGGAACCGGAACCGGCTGGAACCGACCATTTTTTGGAACCGGATCCGGAACCGGGAACCAATTGTTTGATGTTCTAAGAACCGGAACCGATTTCTCGGTTTTCTAAGAACCGGAAGCGGAACCGGAACCGATCTTTTTGGAGTCGATTATCACTTTTTAGAGTAGAGTTAAAAATCGAATTTCATAAAATTTAGTGAAGACATGAAGCAGCGATCAATCTTTTATTACCCAAAAGGTTACAGGTTAAGATTGGACATTCTAAAAAGATGCTACTGAGCCTAAAAAATATGAAAGAGTGAATAACGTATAAATATCACCGTTATCAAATCAAATAACGACGGCAGGTGGTTTTAGGATAAAAAATACACTAATTTACGAATTCTAATAAGCAAAGAACAGTGGAAACATAGTGTTCAACTGAATTAAAGATTGTACAGACAAAGCCGGACATGATATAATATTTTATTCAAGAAACACAGATAATATTCAGTGATTTATAAGTAAATTGTCAAGTCGACGTAAAACTTGTTTAAAGGTGCAGTTGCCAGATTGAAACGACTTCCTGAATAATTTATCTTTCGATTACATCGTCATATGTTCCCGTGAAGTCAGGCCATCGAGAGCGTACATACTTTAACACAGGAACCGAGAACCGGAACCGATGGCTCTCTAGTTAAACAACCGGAACCGGAACCGGCGGTTCCAACTTACGCAAGAACCGGAACCGAAACCGGAACCGAAATTCTTGTTTTTCAAGAACCGGAACCGGAACCGAATTTTTTGAAAAACCCGGAACCGGAACATCCCTAGTACCTACACCTATACTTATGTTTACACGACTTATGTATTTTTCTAGTTCGCTTTAGCCAAATAAGTTTGTGCACCTTTGTAGCCTGGGCGGCCGATTTTGACGAATTTTTTCGGCTCGACTCGCGGCTTATCTAACGCAGGCATACCAGCCGGTTGGTCCCTGGCATCCTGAGCCGCTCTTCTGGCCCTAAAAATGCACTCGCCCTAATTTTTCTCATTGTGAGGTATTTGAAAATTATATTTTGAATTACATTTCACCAATTTAAAGAAATTTGAGATTTTACGTTAAATAGGTAAGGACATGCATGGGCAAGGTAGAGGTGGCCAGAGGGGGGGGGGTTGTAACCGAAAATGTTTGTATATCAAATTGCGGTCACTGTTTTTGTACAGGGTCAGTTCGCAGTAGTACAAATACGGTCCCCATAAGTCAACGGACATTCTGCACATGTAAAATTTATATAAAGTACTATAATGTAGTTCCCGTGCGGTAAACCGGGTTTCTTGACCATGCCTGATCTGGAGGGTTTCCACCCCCCCAGTTTTCACCCCCGCAAAAATATTTTCAGCCCCCCCCCCCGCAACAATTTTTTCACCCCCCAGAATGGCGATTTTTTAAAAGTTTCTGAATTTTTTTTTAAATCTGTAGAAAAGATGAAGCGTTTTAAGCTATCTATTTGCTCAAAAGTGCCAACCTTTCGGCGCTTCGCGCCATTGTACTCATGTTTTGACTATATTTTGTTCAATTTGCTCAGACTTTTATGAATTTTTTCAAAATTTTTTGTTTTCATGCTGAAGAAAGGTGGGAAAGAATAAGCATCGTCAAAAAACGCCGAAAAACGGTGTTTTTAACGCGTACCTACCATTTATGGACCCGAACAAGGTACTTTATTATTTCAGACCCCCCCAGAATTCCCATGCTGTGCATGTATGTTCTTGATCCTTATTAGCGAAGTGTAGTCAATTCGTCGGTTTCTAGCGATGAAAAAACAAAACTTTATCAATACGGCGCGGAGCGCAGGAAAATTTTGGTATTTCTACCGTTTTCAGGTCTAATTTTCGGCCTTTTTTGCAATAAGCTCAAAAATTGTCGTGTAGCACCTTTCGATTTCTCGAAATCGCCTGGCACTGACTGGTTCTCCAAAACCTTAGGTGGGGTAATACCACACATGGGCGTGGGGGTTTAGGGGGAGGGGGTATGAACCCCCAGAAATTGAAATACCTCCCCCGAGAAATGAAAATATCCCCACCAGTATTCAGATTTTGTAATTTTTTTGCTTTTTTAGCGATTTTTTGATGCCATTGGATAGTGCTTGATGAGAAACGTCGAAAAATGGTGTTTTTTCGCCATACAACCACTTTTAATACCACTTTTTGACCTTTGAAAACTTTTTCACCCCCCCCAGAATTTCGCTGCTGCCCACCTATGGGTAATACCCCGGCTCACCCTCTATGCCCATGCGAGAGCGAAAACGCCAATAATTCAAAACGCGTGCAAAATTTGGCCAACTGTCAATTCTAAGCGCTTCAGCGGCTTCTTTACACCCTTTTCGATAATGTTCAAACCACAAATTCTGCATTATACTGAAATACGTTTTCATGCAGTGCTTTTTTTGCACGGGCCTCTTTGCACCGTGCAAAAACCTCCCAAAATCCTTTTGCACGACCGAAAATTTTTTTGTACAATGTATTTCATATATAAAAATTTTCGCGCTTCGCGCGGTAGGATACTGTAGGTTTAGCCGTTGAATCTTTCACACTATGTTTATCCTGAGAAAAACGAAAGAGTTGCGATTTCTGTAACAAATTTACAGCACATTTAATAGTTTCTGCAGGAATTTAATGCTCAAAAATAAAATGACATATTTTTCTAGCGATTCATGGTATAAGTGGATAAATATAATAAGTCGCGCGAAGCGCGAAAATTTTTTTCCTATTTTCGAGCCAGAAAATCTTAAAAATGATCAAATGTAAAATTTGATTTGAAATGTTTATGCTGGAAATATCTATAAAAGTGAAGAAATCGCGCGAAGCGCGAAATTTTATTGGGATTTTCCAAAAAAAAATCACTTCGGATTTTCCACTTTCTAGCACTGAAAAATGTGTACAAAACAACACTGTAATGCTAAAATTAACATAGGGCTTCAATCGTCATAATTATCGGAATCCTGTTTAAAAACATATGAAAGCTCTGAAAATGGCATGAGCAAAAAATGAAAAAATAGCGTAATTACCTATTAACATGACGCAGAAAACTTAATCAACAATTTGTAGGCACTGTAAAGTAAAACAAAAACCTAATGATTCGTTTAACCTGGTCTAGAAATTTAATAAATTAGGGAAAAGTGTCGAAAAAGGCATGGGACATCAAGCACTAGTACCGAAAATCTTTGCATTTTTTCCAAAAAGTGCTCATTTGAAACTTTTGCACTTTTAAAATTGGGTGACCTTTGAAAAAAGTAAAACAAGCTAAAACAAGATCCACGTCTTGCTAATTCGGTAATGGAATACGCTTCGGTGTTATCCGGCGCGAAGCGCCGAAAATTTTTTGAATATTTGACTTTAAAGTGACCTGGGCGTTCAAAAATCGACATATTTTTACATTATTTTTGCCCAAATTTTTCTTTGCACCGTGCAAAAATCACCAAATTTTTTCTTTGCACGGGCCCAAAAAAGTTTGCACTGTGCAAAAAAAACACTGTTTTCATGGACATCTCCGTCCGAAAAAATATCGGCATATTGTTTAAACTCCCCTCCAAAGTAGGTACTTTTCTCAATAAGTGTAAAACGCCGCAAGATATCGTCAAAATGGTAAGCGAATCGATAAGAGGAAAGATCGTTTTTTGAACAAGAATATGGAAATGAATCAAAATAAATTTAAAAAATGTAAAAAATTAAAAGAAAAATAAATGTAAATAAAAAATCAAGAGCAAGTTTGTGGCATTTAAACAATATCGAAACGGGGTGCGAACAAATCGCCGTAGGTAACCCAAGAACCGCTGGCAGCTGGCCAAAATTTTTCACCCGGTGTAAACACATTTTTAATTATGTAAAGCAATTTGTCTCGGAATTTTATGTTCATATTAGCCGATTTTATGACGTGTAGCATCGGAGTATAGTTCTATTTTTTGGCCACCCTGTATTTTTTAATTCAGATTTTTTAGTTTTAAATTCGAATTCAATTTATGCATTTCAATCTAAATTTCTAATATTTCGTAGTTCACTCATAATGCGCAGTACCTAAAGATAAAAAATAATAGATAAGTATGTAGTAAGGAACGATTTTTTAAAAATAACAAACTTACGAACAGGGGCGGATTTAGGGGAGGCGGCGGGCGCCCCTCCCATCGGCCCAAAATAGTGGGCAAAATTAAGCATTTTTGAGCGATTTTTAGCGATTTTCGGGTTAAAATAGCTAATTTTTCCGCCCAAGTCAGGGTTCCGCCCCGCCTTAGGGGTACCGCCCCCACCTGGGCGTGGGGGGTTTGGGGGGATCGCACCCCCAGAAACCAAAATACTCCCCCAGAATTCAATTTTTGAAAATTTTTTTCGTTTTTTCGCAACTTTTTGATGCCAATGGATAGTGCTTGATGAGAATCGTCGAAAAAATGGTGTTTTTATCGCCTTACTACCATTTTTAAGGCCATTTTTTGACCTTCAAAAAATCTTTGCACCCCCCCCAGAATTTTCTTGCTGCCCACGTATGTACTGCTCCCCCTAGGAAAATCCTAGATCCGCCACTGCTTCTGAATATTTGAATGAGGAAAAAAGAACACAGTGATTAATTTTTGATTAAAAAAATTTTACAAATGTGCCAAAATCATTCGAGAAGATTGGAAAAATACTGAAAAAATATATTCCGGAGCTGGAATTCTGGCCAAATTCTAGTATAAAAAATATATAAGAGAATAAGTCGACAATGAGGATAGGTAAAGAGATTAATTTGTTTTTCAATTAAATTAAAAAATACAGAAATGCTTCAATTCTTTATCAAAATTTTGAGTACTTAAGCACTAATCATTTTAAGATAACTTGTTCTTGATTTACAGATTCGTAACACACTAGAGCGAAATTTAAAAAAAACTTTTTTGACAAAAATACTGAAATAATAATAAAAAATCATGACTCTTATCCGAAAAAATTAACGAATAATCCGAAAAAATTAACGAATAATCTCAACCGTGTCTCACAATATCTTATTGTTCAAACCACGCATGTAACAGGGGTGATGTGGGATCCCCCACCATACACGCAACGGCTCGAAATTTCAGGAAGGGGTCCCCGGTCAGTTTAAGAGGGGAAGGGTAAATGACACGAAATTTTCGGCCAAAAAGAGCCAAAAATCACCTAAAACGGCCGCAAAATTCAATTTTTTCCAAAAAAAGGGGTCTGGCTTCGGGAAATGGGGAGACGACCGACTTTGGGAGGGGATACCGATTCCCCTGCTACATGTATGTCCCCTCCAAGCCAAAGTTAATCGTCCCCCACCATATATAGGCAGCAGCCAAATTCTGGGGTCTGGGTGGTATACAACCTATAAAAATTCCAAAAAACATACTACAAATTCAATTTTGGGGCTCTACCGATTTTGTGGAGATGGGGACCCCCACCCTAAATTTCGAGCCGTTACATGTACGGTTTAAATGGATGCAAGTCAAGCGGCCCAATCCACAAATGTACACCTCTCAGCCTTTTGAGCAAAAACTAGCTTGCCTTTTTAGACGTTTCTCGGCATATTTGACCAAAAATAGGTCATTTTCTCGAAAAATGATTTATCGTACTCAAACTCGAACCATATTTAGAATTCAGAACACTCCCAGTCCAGCCAGACCCCAGAATTACATTCCCAAATTTTTTAGTTTTTTCACGATATTTTATTGCAAAATGAGGACCGTAAAACGAGGTTCTTTTTTATGGCCCTGAATGGATTTTTCGGCAAATTTTTGAACTTTGAACCAGAGCCAAAAAGTTGTTTAAATCAACTGAAATGACTTCTATAGAGATGTGCCTCTAATCATACATGCAACACAAGGATGGGGGATCCCCCACCCAAATTTGCGTTGCCCTCCTATTCCCGAAAAGCCTGAAAACTTTCGACCCCCCTATTTTTGGCAAAAATAATGTTTTGGTCGTTTTTGGGTGATTTACGCCGTTTTTGACCAGAGAGAAATTTCATAACATATAAATCTTTTGATTCTTAATATGACAACTTTCGATGACTTGAATTAAGTCCTTCAAGAATCCATGCTGCACTTTAAACACAGGTTAACAAAATTTGGAAAGGGTCGCCGGAAATTCGATCGATAATTCAAGCGATTTACGCACTAAAAAAATCGATAAAATAGCTCACAAGTTCGCCTGATGCTTTTTGCCTTGCGTATGCGCCAAATAACTGCCTTCGTTGTTGTGCAGCGTTAAACACAACTTGCACTCATAGCCGCCCAAATGATTTTTCATAAAATACGGGTCCTGCCAAGAATAAAATAAAACAATGCGGACGAATTATTTAAGCTGATGACGCAATCTTATTTATTTTACTTTACTTTATTTTATTTTCTTATTTATTTATTTTATTTTATCTTATTTTCCACCTTATTTTCCCATTATTTTAATGCTTAATATTTTATATTATTGACATTTATTGCTGTTTGTTTCATTTCATTAACTTTTTATTTTCAATCTTGTATTTTTAATACCATTTTGATGCGATGCAGCCTGATTTGCCGACGAGCACTTTTTAACAACTAATGGAAAAGCTTAACTGTCGGATGAGAATTCAAAATAATGCTACAAACGTTGAGTTGCAGCACAAGCATTCTATTAAACGAGCAAAAGCAGTGAAATCCCTGAACTTTTCATACACGTAGAACGTTTACGGAGGGCAAACAGCAGATTTTTCAATTTAATGATGAATCACGAAATTTTGGACCGAAAATTGAAGTTGAAAAAGTTAAATTAGGGGATCAGATTAGGTTAGCCATAGCGTGGGAATAAAAGCCAGTGAAACGTCCACTTCCGCAGACCCTGTTGCGCTGAAAGTCCAACCAAAAGTTAGGTAATATTTGGATGAAAAATGTCCAAAATTTTGACATATTTTCAAAATTTCGAAATATTCCCGAAATTTCGACATGGACAACCATACTCCTAAGTGGCAATCATAGGTGGGCGTAACCAAAGTTCTGGGGGGAATGCAAGATTTTTTCAAAGGTCAAAAAATGGCCTTAGAATGGTGGTAATGGCGAACAAACACCATTTTTCAACGTTTCTCATCGAGTACTAACCTTTGGCAACAAAAAATTGGGAAAAAAACGAAAAAATTCAAAAATTGAATTCTGGGGAGGGGCGTATTTTGGTTTCTGGGGGTGCATACCCTCCCAAACCCCACCACGCCCAGGTGTTGTGGCAATCCATTATATACCTTGTTAAGATCGATAGTTTCGAGAGCCAACTGACGCAGTCGCTCTCGGCGATCTCTGTTAGCGTCCGACCAACTGGCCACGCCGCCTGTGCCAGTTTTACCACCAGGCCGATGTTGAAAATCCATTTTTGATAAATTAGCACTTTACGACAGTGTAAAATGAATTACAATATTTTTTAAAAGGCTAAATGGAAAAACAGTATTAGAATATAAAGTCAGGTCGTATAAGTCTACATAAGAAGGGCTACATCATACAAGCACACTGGGAGGTATGCATGGGGTACCTATCCCCCTCGGCTACAAATATTCCCGTAAGGGTGAGAGGGTCAATACTCTCCTCTGGGTCCGAGATCCTTATCACTATTATACGATTTTAAGCTATCTAATATTTTTTGCAAGATTTTAAAGGGTATCAGCAAAGATGTCAACGTTTTTCCGGCGCTTTGAGCAGTACAAATACATTTCTGTCCTATTTATTCATAAAATGCCATCCCCCTATAAAGTTCAGAATTAACAAAGACAAAGAGAACACTAAACTGCGAACAGATTGGTATAAACAAAAAAGTAATAAAATATTATCGCTTTTTCAAGCGACCAACAACCTCAGTATTTTAAAAAGATGACAAGTAACACAATATCCGGCGCAGTTTTTGCTGTTTAATCTTAATTTGGGCTATAAAAGGCAAGCAGGACAGAAAATCATGATTCCAGAGCAAACAAAAAAGGAAATCACCAATCTATAGAATTACATATACTTAAGTGCAATGGGTCCGGCTCAGCGCAATGTTCCGTAAATTGGTACTTCTACACAATAGTAACTACCCACCTAAGCGGGAGCGACGCTGACCTTAGCGGGAGTACTAACACCCATATAAATCTAAGCCTAAGCCTAGAAAAAAATCAAGGTTTGAAAAAATAATAAGTGTTGCGACTACACTTTGCACAACAGCATTTACTATTCTGTATAAGTGCTTGCCCTAAAAGGTACGAAAATTCATACCTACTTCACTTAGACGTGCATTTCCTAGTTCGCATCTTTATTCCTACTCTTAACCAGACCCGTATCCAAGGGAGGATAGGGGGAGCACGTGCGCCCCTCCCCCCAAAATAAACTGTAAGAACAATTTCTTCCTTTTCCCCTCTTTGCTTTTTTAGCTATGAATCGCAATAAAGATTTTCGGCTAACTTTTCAATTTGTTTCTGTCTATGACACGAGAGGTCTCAGGTTCGATCCCTGCTGAAACAAACTTTCTAGAAATTTGTTTCCGCGGCAATATCTGGGTTTCTACTAACGCTCCTGATGATTAGAAACCCAAAAATCGCTATTTAAATAAGTTTCGAAAAATCACAAATAACGAAATTATTCCTAGGCTTATCATGTTCCCTATAGCAAGCAGCTTTTAAAAACGCAATCGGTAAAAAGCGCACGAATTTTCTCCATACTTTTGAATTTATATTGACTAGAAATGTTTGCGAATAGGTACTTCATCTTCTCATGGCAATAAACGCTTTATAGTTCTTTGTTTATTACCATTCAGTTAAAATAACAGCCAAAACTAGAATAAATCGGCGCGAAGCGCCGAATTTTTCGGTTTATTCTCGACAAATTGTCGCAGAATAACGTTACGCAACCGCATAATTTCATTTCAAAAAGTTCAAAATTTTCTGCAGGGGAAGGGATTAATCACCCCTCTCTCCACCCACTGGCTACGCCAGTGCCAAACATGTTTGCGCAAATTTTAGCTTTAGGTACCTAACTCGAAGTCAGCGATAAGTACCACCTAACCTTAGTGATCGACCGGGGCCCCGGCCCCGGCTATCCATGGCCATTTTTCAGCATCCCCGGACCGGCCAGGGCAAGGTCAAAAAATGGCCGGGGCCGGGAAAAATTGTAGTGTAATTCGCATTTTATACAGGATGTGATACTACCAGTTATTTATCAATGGGCAAGTGTTAATTTTGAGAACTCTACTGATTCGACCATACGTATACTTAGTCCTTGTTAAATCTTTGCTACTGTGTATAAATGAGCTTTTACTGAATATATGTTCAGGACAATCTGCATGTTTTCAAGTCCTTCACTTAACTCATTAAACCAAATGCTACTTTTATCTATTCGTAGCTAGTGGCTAAAAGATTTAGAGTTGACAAATACGTTCTATTTCTAGTTGGAAATCGTACGTTTTCAAAAGACTAATTTTACAACAACAAAAAGCACTTTCACATATAATTGAATAGGAACCGCCTGCTTTAAACAGCGTTTCTTGTGTAATAGTTATTAGGACGGAAGTTAATCATAGGCGAATGTAAACTATGCTGCAGAATTGCGTTCGATCCGATAAACTATGTCTCATCTATTAACATCCAATACCTATTCCGCCCAATCACTACATCTCTGTGATTCCACTATAACGCGTTTCTTGCGTAATAGTTATTGCAGCAGAAGTGAATAATAGGCGTAAGTAAAGTACACTGCAGAATTGCGACCGATGCGATAAGCTATATATTTCTCATTTATTACGTCCAATTAGATTCAATACATGGAAGCTCCCTAGCACTTTGGCTTATGAATTTGTAGAATGCAGCGCAAGCAGCAGCAGTAGCAGTAGTAAAGATTCAAATGATATTGAGTGAGTGTGCTAATAGCAGCGACATAGAATTTATTGATGATTCAGACAATGAAAAACAATGAAACCTAAATAGGAATAAAACTTGATTTGAAAAGGCGCACCTAACTTTGCGCTTGCCATTTACTAATGAATGGAGCAGTCGCTCATTATTTCTCTTCCTATGCCCACCCCAAGCCTATGTGTCATGCATGCAATGCAATAATATTTTCCTTGTCTGACTCCGGCCCCCGGCCCCATAGATTTTTTCAGCCCCGGCCAAAAAAGTCGCCCTGGTCGATCACTCACTCACTACCTAAACTGAGCAGGAAATAAATATTTTTTTATCGCAGTCAAGTAATTAAGAGTAAGAAATCAATAAAAGCGCAGCAATCGGTGCAGAGCGACTATCGTTAAAGAGCATTAAAGATGGACCAATTCGGCGCATGCTCACGTAGCGCCAGAAAATTTTGGAATTTTACCTTTTCAGAACGTAATAATAATAATAATAAAAATATGTATTATATACACAGTAAATGATTTACATTAACTTTTATTACAGTAAGCTGAATAACCTGTTTTTCAGGTAGGAACTGGAAACTCTGTGCATGGATAATTGGTATAGTCTGTCCGACTCCCAAGTCGTAACGACCTATTTTTTGCTAAAGTCGTATTACTATAATAGATTTTCACTGCATAAGCGGCTTCTTCAATAATGCTTTCGTAACAGCTGGTTGCTTTAAAGTCTTCTTATTAGTGTTTAAACTGCTGATATAATTTTAGAATAAGTGTCATGTTTCTGTTCATCGCTGAATTAATTCTCAGGGTGATGAGCTTTCATAATTGAAGTGTCACTTCCGGCAGTTATCATTCAAAAATTACTTGCACTGCCCACTTTCAAGCAGGCAGACTCATAAGTACATATAGTCTGTTTCACGTAACTTCGGGCATAAATTTTAAGAAGTTTCATCGACATTAAGCCAAGGGTTGCGATAAATATATATCAGATTAATGCTATAATCGCAATCTGTCAGCATATTGTCGGAGATGGTTTTAAAATTTATGACCGAAGTTGTGTTAAACAGCTTATAATTCTAAAGGCGCAATTGAAACATGGAGTTTTAAAATTGTGAAAGACCTACCTCCTTTTAAAAACCAAAGCGCTCTATACGGACAAATGATCCAGTAGAACATAAGATTTTTAAAGCTCTAACTGACTACTATTTTTGAACTTTTTACAGCAGCGTGCTAACCTTCCTTCATAAAATTTCATTCAGGCATCCTTTGAACTAATTTGATTTTATTTTTCGCGCTTAGAAACGTTTATACCTGAAATAAGCCTCTTCATAACAGGCTTTCTCAGAACCTCCATCATTGGCGGCAAAAGTAAGAATAGCTAAAACAAAAAACTTATTGTAGTTTTTCACCCTGATTAACGAGGCGTTATTCATTTTTTCAAAAAATTCAAAACTAGAGCCACTGCAGAAGTCTCAAATTTAGAAAATGAATAATCTATTTCTAAGCCCGTTTCGTGCAAATGAATTACCCTCAATGAAAATTTAAACCGGAATTATGTTTTGTCAAGCTCACAGTTGTTTTTTTTATTCTCGCAGATTTTACCGGTGTTTTTAGAGTAGGTACATATTTACTGAGGTTAAACAAATAAAGAAAATCTGCCTTCTGTGGAGCAGATTATATAATACATAATATGTTTCACGGAACCATGTGCATAGATAACCATACATGGGCAGCACCAAAATTATGGGGGTGCAAGAGTTTTCAAAGGTCAACAAATGGTCTTAAAAATAATAGTATAACGAAAAACACCATTTTTCAACGTTTCTTATCGAGCACCATCCATTGACATCAAAAAATTTCCAAAAAAAACAAAAAATTTTGAAAAATTGGTTTCTAGGGGGTATTTAAGTTTCTGGGGGTGTATTCGGCCTTCTAGGGATTTTTAAAATTTATGCCCAAACTTATGTGAAACGGACTTTAGATCGATGAAAACTGATTTCCATGCAAAATTCTTCATGAAATGCAGTGGTAAAAAAATTTAATATCATTGACCATATTTGCTTCTGTATATTTTTTGCAATATTGGAGCCCCGTCTTTATCAAATTAAGGTTCGATTGAGAGGTACCATTATATTGCATTCCAGACTGGAAACATGAAAACTGAACATTTTCACAGGATATAAAATTATATTTGTGTACCACTGCCCCTATTCTTGAAAAATGTTTTTGTTTATGATTGCACATCCAAGTTTATGATTTCTTTTACACAAACCTGTGCTTTCTATATTTTATTTGTTTATTCCAATATTTTTAACTTGACGTTTTAATTTATTTTGGTATTTAGTATTTTAAATATTTGTTTTGATATTTATTTCAATCTTTCCTTCCCACAAATTTTCCTATATTCATTCTTACAGATTTTGCGTGAATGAACATAGCTCAGCAAAATTTTCGCCACTTGCCCAAATCGTTCTAATGTAATTTTCAAGGCCCTTTTTTTACTTTACACCCGGAAACATAGATTTTACGGATGTTAAAACTGAATAAATCTTCATTGATAAAAATTCGACGTTCCTTTAGCACAATCAATTTCTATAGGTTCTTAGTAATGGAAAACGGTACTAACTTTGGGCTCGCAAATTTTTAGCAAAATGTCCGAGTCACGTCCAGGTTACATTGGCATATTTAGTAAATAAAATAAACTTAAATTTATTTGTTACAAATAAAGCTAGATTAACAAATAACTACGTCCATAGTTAAGTATTTTATTGTTAACTATATTGTTTTACTTAACTATATACTTAATTAGTTATAGTCTGTTTCACATAAGTTCTTGCATAAATTTTAAGAATTTTTATCGACATTAAACCGAGGGTTACCTTAATTAAATATCAGATCAATGCTATTGTATTGGATGCGTTGGTAGTTACAAGAGCGTTGTGAGGGATGACGGGATTTCACTAGAAGATGGGATTTAACGTTAGACAAACGGGCGGGCACCCCGCGGAGTAAATTATAAAGTCAAACGTGAAATTATAGTCTGTTTCATTTAACCAAGAGCTTTTCCAGCAAATCTTCTCCGAGGCTACAGTAACTCTATCTTTCCTACTTACTGTAGGTCGTTTAGACATCATTATAGCTAAAGGAAGTGTTTTTCAATGAAATTTTTCACGGTGCAATTCATTGTGGTCTTCCAGCAGGTCATGCAACTTGCGGATGGAAGTTGCGCATTCAAATTGTCGGAAATTGACCGTTAAACACAATATAGACAAACATTCAAACGTCGCCGCAAACTTCCGCTTAGCGCAGTGGTAGAAGGTCTTATTGTCATCGAGCAACACGGCTTTGATTCCAGTCGCGAGATTTTTATTTAGCGCACTTACTGTAGTTTGTCCCAGAACTGCTCTAGATACTTGAATAAGATTTACATGATGGTTTAGTGCATTAAAAGTGAAAGAATGACAGCTGCTAGACCCCCAATCAACTTTTTTTTGTTGAGTTACAGTCAATAAATGAAACAGACTATAAATATCAGTCGATGACGCGTACGAAAACGAAGAATGCGCGTGGGACAAGCTCGATTGGGATAATTTTTCATACTGGAGAACTAAAATGTATCATGAGAATACAGTAGCATTGAGATTGATGAGCGACTCTAAGAATTGGGCTCTACTGACAGGACTCTAACGAGAAAAGGTAAGCGAGGGTGGTTTTCTGCGAATTTGGCTCGGTAATATTTTATTTTGACGTTATGACAAGAGAACGAATGCGAAATGTTGGGAATTTCAAATCGGATGATTCACTAGCGAGCGTTTGAGATCACACATGGGCGTGGGGTTTGGGGGTATGCACCCCCAGAAGTTAAAATACCCCTCTGAAATCGAAATACCCCCGCCCCAGAATCCAATTTTTGAAATTTTTTTGCTTTTTTAGCGAATTTTTGATGCCATTGGATAGTGCTCGATGAGAAACGTCAAAAAATGCTGTTTTTTCGCCATACAACCACTTTTAAGACTATTTTTTGACCTTTGAAAATTTTTTTACCCCCCCCCAGAATTTTGGTGCTGCACACCTATGTTCGAGATGCGCTTACGAAATAACGGGCTTGCAACTTGCATATAAAAAACAACTTCTTTACACTATTATCACAATCTGTCAACTTATTGTCGGAGGTGGTTTTAAAATTTATGACCAAATTTGTGTGATGCAGACTTTAGTTAACCAAATTGTTAATTGCTTAGTTGCTGGACTTTTGCGTGATAAACATACACACGGAGGAGTGACATAAATAAAAAAACTGGGAATTTCATTATGAGAAACTGGAAGTTTAGCCTTACATGAAGTAGGAAATACTTTTATTTCTAGCTAATTGCTATTGCCTATACTGTTTATAATTTTGAAAAAATTCGAATTTTTTGAAACTTCAAATTTAAAAATTTGCTTCTCTGGTTCCTTTTTAAGCAGACATGCTCGCCCTAGGCACGTTTTGACTATTGTTACCAGCAGCTATTGCCCACCACACATGGGGGGCTTAAGGGTATGGACCCCAGAAGGCTGTATACTCCCCGCAGAAACCACAGTAACCCCCCAGAATTCAATTTTTTAAATTTTTTTTCTTTCGCAATTCTTTGATGCCAATGGATAGTTCTCGATGAGAAACATTAAAAAATGGTGTTTTTTCGCCATACCAATATTTAAGAGACCATTTTTTGAATTTTGAAAAATCTGGCTTCCCCAAATTTAGTGCTGCCCACCCCTACCTCTATGCACACCATCCTTTGATTTTAGAACAGAACAATAACCTGAAACAATTTTGCCGGGGTCTGATGGAGCCAACTTTTCAAAAATAGCTCTAAAATTAAATTCTGGGCGGGTCTTATGATTTGAGACTCAGTGATTCCATACGCCCACACAGAAACGTGGGGAGAGGGTTAAGTGATATGCACCCCCAGAAAACCGAATACCCCTTCAGAAACCAAAATACCCCCCTCCAGAAATCAATTTTTAAATTTTTTTGTTTTTTTTCGCATTTTTCGATGTCAATGGATAGTGCTCAATGAGAAACGTTAAAAAATGGTATTTTTGCCATACCACCAATTTTAATACTATTTTTTGACCGTTAAAAATCTAGCACCCCCTCCCAAGATTTTGTTGCTGCTCAGAATTTTGTTGCTGCTCATGCAAAATATATTTCGATTTTTGCGTTGCTTAGAGAAAGTAATTTTTAGCAGATTTTGCGACTATAGGCACATACATAGGTAGCTTTTTCCTAGTCCCCTTCTTTTACATCCTTAATAATCCACAATCCCAAGTATATTCGTCTTTTTTGTTCCATCGGAGCATCTTTCTTTGCTAGTACCCTACTTTTAATTAGCATGATTTGAGAAAAACAGTCAGTTAACACATACTGTAACATGCCACAATAATGACAGCAGTCCAAGAACACGGAAAACAATAATACTCTGAACATTATCATTATCTTTGTTATACAAGACAACCTTACCTTATTTACACGAATCAAAGGTTTTCAGCATAAGCTTTACGCAATCATTGGGTGTAAAGAAGACTTAAGCTCAGATTCGTTATTCTGACGTTACATGGAATATTTTGAGAAAAATTTAGCTTATGCGAAGCTTTGAAACAAAATTTAATTTTCAGAGTAAACTTTACGTAACTACTGGGTGTATTAAACATACAGTCAGATTCGTAATCCTGACCTTATGCGACATATTTGGAAAAATTCACGTTTTGCAACGCTCTGGACGTGAAATAAATTTGTAACGTGAGGTACACATTAACAATAAATGAATAATGCAGACTATACACAACTACTGCGTGTCGAGAAAACTATCAGTCAGATTCCAATGCTTACGTTACGTATAATATTTTGAAAAAAATTCAGCTTCCACAGGCTCGTAGAACTAAAGTTAATTTGCAGTGTAAGCTTTACACAACTAGAGAGTGTAAAGAAGATTCTTGTCGGATTCATAATTCTGATATTACTCTGATATTACGATTGTCATTTATGAAAAAATTTAGTCTATACAATGGCCTGATAATAAATATATAATTATATGTAAACCTATTTACACCACTGTCGAATGTAAACAGACGCACCTAATAGCGTATCACGTTCGATTCCTGGTACATTTTTATGCTTGAGGTCATGTCCAGACGCCATAAGCGGAGAAGTTGGCAGAAAAAAAGAAGACAAAAACGCGTTTAACACGCGCCCAATTTTTGGCTTTACACATTCCGGAAAAGCTCAATATTGATGTAAATAAATGCAATTAGCTGTGACGTGTACCCATTAGAAAGTACTTTATTTCTATTTTCTTCGACCTCTCTCGACTTCTAAAATAGAGAAAGTGGCGAAAAAACGGACAAAAACGTATTTACCACCATTTACCACATGGTAAACTTTGAAAATCTGAACCTAACCTTCCCATTGAGCGTAAAGAATTCGGCTGGAGTCAGCTTGTAGCCTTTAATCGCAGCACGTTTGTATGTACAAAACTTCTGTGCCGCAAAATGTTTGAGATATTTACCAATCAAAATAGAAAAATGTGTTTTTCACCTATTTTACACCGATTTCGAACTTTACACCCCCATAAATGACTAAATATTACGGTTTTTGTAAACGAGGATTGCGCGACGTGTAGTCATTAGATCGACTTCATTTTTCTTTTACTGAATTTGTCCCGATATATGAGTGGGAAAGTTGGCAGAAAAATCTCAAAGAAATCCGGTTTTTACACTACCCACTAGAGTGTAAAGTTTGAACCCCTATATCTAACTCCGCTTCGAGTATCAGAAAGTTTGCAGGTAAGTCGAAGGTTGCCCTTGAGCCGTAGCACTTTTCCATAGATAGGTTTTTGGGGACTCTTATACAAAGAATTTAGCAGCCATAAACAAGTCGGAACCTCGACTATGATGTGTTTTTCACCCCACCCCTAGATTCTTTATACTCTTTACACCACCACTCTTAAAAAAGTCACTTTTCAGAAAAAATAAAACATCGAGCTCAATGGTTTGTCTATTATTTAAAAAAAAGCCAGACGACACAGAATGCAAAACTGAATTTGATAAGTCGTGTCGCTGACCCAAATTAAAAAAGTCTACGTAATAATATCACAGTAAAGCTATACACGCTCTCTACACAAAGGGTAGAACAGCAAAAATAAAAATGGCTACGTCGAATTCGTTTATTATCTATCTTTTAAAAACACCGCACAATGAGAAGTGTCCCGTTAGCTGTAGGGGGTATACATCGTCAGCGTACACAAGAATATTGTAGGTAAGCGGTAGCGTGCTACCTATGATTATACATCGCAAATCGCCGGAAAAATTTGAGAAATTATAATCATTGACGGCAAAAATCATTGCGAATTACATATCATTTCTTCATCTCAAGTCGATAATTTTGAAGCCAATGGAGGTGCGGCTCCGCCTCAAATCCACATGGCTTCGAATGGATATCCCAACGATTGCTTGAATTTGTAGCGTTCCCAATAGCAAAGAAAAGCACCAATAAAAGACAAAAATCATACCTACATAAGGGAATGGGATTCGCCCGTAAAATTTTTTTGTAAAGTGAGTACTGTTCGTCATTTTTCGCCAAGAAAATAGTTTGTTTTCCTGTTCCTTTGAAAAGTGCCGGCTCCGACTCAATATTTTCATCTAGGACATGATTGAGAAATAGTACATTATGCGCTTGCACGTGAATCCAGTGCAAACACATTTCGCCAAATGCATTAAATTTTTGCTGCATTCTAAATTTTTAAAGTTTTTGCTTATACATTTATTGCTTTATTATTGCGATGAAGATTAATAAAATGAATCAATTTTTAGAAAAGGGATAATAAAATGAGTCAACTTTTGAAAAAGGAAGAAAACAGATGAAAAGCTCTAAATTTTTTATAAGTAAATTTATTAAAAGTTAAAAAACACGTGCAAAAAGTATTGAAAAGTGAGTGAAATCGGACGAAAATTAACATAGCCATAATAAACTTCAAGGTCGCCAATTTTCGATGTCGGAATATATAGGCACAGTCTCGTATGGGGAAAGGAAGGATTGTGTTTGCACACCTAAATAAAATCTGAAGATAAAGGTTTTCTCTTCTGTGGTATCTTAGTAAAAAATTAGGCACGTCTTTTTCAAATGCGATAATTATCTCCTTCTGCAAGCAAATCTGCATACCATTTTCGAAAACTGAAGAATTTGGCATATTTATGCTTGTAATTTTTAATTCATTGATGCTTATAAAAAATTCAGAGCACTAAATAATCTTTATTTATTGGGATTTCATAAAAAGTAATGCAAATTATATGATATTATGCACCTACAGTATAGCTGCAGGCCAAAGCAACCTCCTCACCATCTAATAACGCTGTTCAGTGAAATGGCTATTGTTGAGATTAATACAAAAACAATTGATTAATTTCAATAAAATAAAGTGGTCTGGGTAGATAACATTAAATGAAACTATTTTGTAAAAAAAATTGTGATAGCTCATGGCTACAGTATGCTATGCTCTAAACACTGCTCAAACTTTGCATGATAACTACACTATACAGAGTTTTCTTTCATATTTTAGAAAATAGCACAATAGTTAGATATTTATTTTTATGCTCAAAAATTCATCACTTCTTGATTTCGTGTTTCTAAACACTTCGTCCTACAATTTCAATTTAATTTTTTCCAATATGGCTGCCCCCTTAACGCGTGCAATTTACTTGCGCTATGGTTTACGTCTTCAACGTTTAAGCCCATTTTGGAAAGCCTGAAAAAAACTCTTTCAGAATGATATCCTATTTGCTAAATTCAGTAAAGAATTCAAGTTTTTCAATATGGCCGCCAGGAAGGCTGCCACTCTAATGTTTTCACTTCTTACTTTGTTAATTTATGATGCATTTCAAAATTTTTTTTAATAAATAGCTAGAAAATTTACGGCTCTTTCTAATGAGCTATGTCTTATGTTCTGAATCCTTCTAGTTCAATCAGGAAAGTTCAAAATCCTCAAAATTATTCCTCATAGTGTGAAAACGGCGTGTCTAAACACTCCTGAGTCAATCTTAATCTAACCACACATCTGAACACCCCATGAGCCGAGCTTATTGGTCTAGTAGTCTGAATTCCATATAAGTCCAGCACGTACTTACATAGGTCATATGCAGGTCAAAACAGCAAGTAGACCACTAAACTAACCCACAACAATCATTTAACACAGTGAAAGAAATTAATATTATTTACGTTTAGATATCTAGTTAACTTTATTTTAACTTTGTTGATATGAAGTAACTAGTTAACATTGCTGTTACTTAGTAAACATATAGTTACACAAAAAAACAGTCAACTACGGCCTAAAATGGCGTAGTCAACTATTCAAATTTCAGTTAACAATATACTCGTAGTTATTTATGCCAAAGCTACTTCCAGGTATGTATGCACGTGAATTTCTGAGGACCTAGACCATCCAGAATGGAAAAACGAGTCTTTGGGAAAAATGGGGCAAAATAAAGGCCAAATACAGATGAAAATCTATAATGTTCTACAAAAGTGCTTGAAATTGACTGCAAACTATGGACTAAGGACGTCCTAACGCTATTTTAGCCTTGAAATTATTTTTTGAGGTCATTTTAGTTCAAAAAAGGCTCACTAACTGACCCATCAGACCGGCTGACTCCCCAGACTGGCCATGCTGTACACCGGTATCGACTCTCGACAATACGGAATTAGAGCTAAATTAACAGCCCTTCTGTTGAGATAGATTCAATGTACCTACTAGGTACACCTACATACGTTACGCACTTACCTGTGTACCTTTTTTATTATAAGCAAAGATTTAAAACAAAATTACAAAAATGGTACCTAACCAAAGTTAATAACCATTAAAATTAAAAACACAAATTTGTCACATGCGTAGGTATGCTATATGAAAACCAACACCGTCGCGTCATTTCAGAAACTTTTTACATACCATTCGGAGATGATCATTTCACAGATTTCAAACCTCGACGTGGCGTTTCTCGCAAAAGTCGGGCTAAAAATGAAATGTTGTGTGTGACAGAGTTGCAATAATAATACGTGAAGAATTCCGGAATTTTTAGAAGATCCAAAAATATCCAAAGGTCGTAAAGGAGCCAAAAGGATAAGAAGTTTGATTTTTATGCGCCGTAGAGCAATGCATTGAAAATTTTCGAAAAAGCTAAAAATTCTACTGCGCCTAAGACACCGTTTTCTGTTGGGGTCCTGGACAATTTCTTTGTAAACTACTCTTTCCTCCAATTTTAGGATAAATGCTAGATCGGCTACGGTGTTCCGATCACTCATACAGGTTAGTGAGCACATTTGAGCGTGGGAAGATAGGGAGGGGAATTAGGCCCAACGCCCCTCAAGCTTTTGTGTGTTCACTGGCGGATTTAGAGGGGGCGGGAGAGGGGGCCGGCCGCTTCCTGTCGTCAAAAAATATTCGGGCTCAATGAAGAATAGATGTGTATTTTTGATGACTATAGCCATTTTTATCATAATTTTTCTAAATTTTCTGGCGCTTCGCGTCGGCATAACTAGTTAGTACTCATCAAGGATATTTACTGACTCTCTTGGTACTCTAAAAACTTAAGTTTACGCCAGAAGAGTTGTTTTTGAACAGGACAAAGATTTTGTAACTTTTACAATGATTTCTCGAGTGTTTTTTGGCGATTTGTATCGGCTTCTGCATCAATTTTGTGAGTTTTTCATAAAAAACTTTGGGAAATTTCCAAATTTCTTTACTCCTTTTGGCATCCGAAATAATTCTACCCGAAAGTGAGCGGAAAACTGGTACTTCAAGAATAATATATTAATTTTTGGCAATTTTGTCACTTTTAAAAAATTTTAGGGTTCCGCTCCCTTCCCCAGTCAGAAAATTTTGGATCCGCCACTGTGCCATGTTTTACATATCCCAGAATCCCAGACTTTGGCTGCTGCCCATGTATACTCATCACCATCATGGGCAGCAGCCAAAGTCCAGGAAAAGGCCTGGATTAGGCGAAAGTCCTAAAAATCGCAAAAAAATACCGAAAATTAAATTCTGGTTGTCTCTCCCTCTCCCTACCATAGGTGGGCGGTACAAATTCTGCGGGGGGGGTGCAAGATTTTTTAAAGATCAAAAAATTGCCTTGAAAATAATGGCATTTCGAAAAAACACTATTTTTCAACATTTCTCATCGAGCACTATCCATTGGCATCAAAAAAGTGCGAAAAAAACGAAAGAAATTTCAAAAATTGAATTCTGGGGAGGGTTGTATTATGGTTTCTCGGGGAGGGGTTGCATACCACACCTGGGCGGGAGGGAGGTTTGGGGGTATGCAACCCCCCAGAAACCATAACACCCCCAGAAATCAAAATACCCCCACCCAGAATTCAATTTTTGAAAATTGTTTTCGTTTTTTTCGCAATTTTTTGATGCCAATGGATAGTGCTTGATGTGAAACGTCGAAAAATGGTGTTTTTTCGCCATACTACCATTTTTAAGGCCATTTTTTGACCTTCAAAAAATCTTGCACCTCCCCCCAGAATGTTCTTGCTGCCCACGTATGGTGCATACCCCCCCCCAAAAAAAAAAACCCTCAACGCCCAGGTGTGCTCCCCACATGCCCATGTGTAGTAATGAAGCCATTGGTGAGAAACGGAACGGGTTTTATAAGTTTAAAGATCCCAGTATCCAAAATATTCTGCGGATTACAGTAGAAACATGATATAATATAATAATGAAAATATACAATAAATTTACTAAAAAAATATAACCCAAACCCATGAGCGCGAGAGGAATGGGATGGGGTATGGGGACCCCAGCAGAATCCAAAATATTCTATATGGATTAGAGTAGACCCCACAATTGAATTTAATCACATTTTTTTGTGGGTTTTGCCCACAAAAGATCACCACCGGAATCCCATTGCTGCCCATGGGAACCCCCAGAATCGAAAAATGGAACTTTTATGCAAAAGAGTGGCGATGTCAAAAATGGATGAAAATCAAAAATTTTCTTCGAAATTGCTCAATAGGGCAGAAGATGCGACTTGACAAAGTAAGTGTTTCGATGTTAGCACTTTTAAGAGCTTTTAAGGTCCCAAAGAAGCTCTCTGACTGATGCCCACTCCGATTTGACTACAGCTTTTAAGCTTCATGCGGACATTTTTTGGGTTTACCGCAATTTATTCGATGACGTTGGTATAACATTTAATTAATGACCTCGCAAAATGAATTTTTAGCGCATCAGAACATAATTACTGAATCAGAGCTATCGGCCGGTACATTTAAGATTTTTAATTATATAATCTTTATAATTTCATGCAAGTTTGCGCATTTCAAAAATTAGGCCGTCTTCCAGGCATACTTTATCATAGCACATTGTCAGTGATGCACATATGCACCCTAACTGGGTTTGGGGGTCTCTGGACCCCCTCCTCCGAGAACCTGAAACATCCCCTTAAATATTTACCGACTCACTTGGTACTCTACAAATTTCTTGGTACTCTGCTGTTTTTGGCGATTTCACTCTAAAGAATTTTCCCCAGATTTTGGTTCCTGCCCATTTATGATATGCACTATGGACCTAGCGTTGGGTGGGGGACCACTTCGCTAAATTAGGTAAGTACGAGTATTTTTTTACAGGAGTTTACGGAAGAAAAGATGGGCCTGATGGGTCTGAGGATTGGTCCCTATGTCCACAGTTTAACCGATCCAGGGGGTGGTTAGCCGGTCTGGGAGGGGAAGTCAAAAATTTAGCTTTGTGGAGCCAACATGATCTCAAAAACTGGTATAAGCGCTTAGCTAGCGGTAATATTACGTTATTACGCAGTTTCCGGTAAGTTTGATGCACTTTTTGAGAAAAAGAAAAGTTTTAATTTTAATCCGTTTTGTGCCTTCATTTTGCCTCATTTTCCCAAAAAATCTGCCTTCTTACCATTCGGGGGAGGTATAGATCCCTTAACCTCTCCCTCACGTGCATGTCTGATCTGGACCAGACATGTGTGCGGGGGGATTTGGAAGGTGTAGACCCCAGAACAGAAAAATGGGAAATTTTAGGGGAAATGATTCAAAACGAAAGTCAAGAATGGATGAAAATTAAAGAATTTCTTCAAAAGTGCTTTATATGTCCATAAACAGTGTAATAACGTACGTTTAATGCTATGTTAGCGATTATATCAGTTTTTGAGGTCATTTTGTCTCAAAAGAGCTTATTTTTCGACCCTTCAGACCTAATGACCCCTCTTCACATCGGCCATGCTGTGCATCTATGGTCAGGCAGGACCCCCAGAAACTGCAAGACCCCTCAAAAATCTATAGACCCGAATTGAACTATTGGTGCTATTTTTGGTGATTTGGTTCCATCCGGACAACTAATAATTTGGTTTCTTCTCGTGCACGCTTACAGTAATACCCATTCTTTCCCAACCACCTTGAGTCTACCCGATCTTTGCGTATAAACTTTTATCAAATGAAAAAATGTCCAAAAACATGGATTAATTAAAAGATGTACCGCCAAGAGATAACATAACGAAAAGTAGTTGAAAATAGGGAAATAAAGACGAGAAAAATAAGCAAGTAGAGTAAAAAGACGGCGATATAAAGAATTTAGTGGATATTTCACAAACGTACCATCAAGCACACTTTTTCATTGTCTGAAATCACTGCATTAACTGTTACGTTGACGATTCTTTCAATCACTGGATGAATAGCGATTCCGGCCTAAACGTGAATAAGTAACAAGGATCTATTCACGAAATATTAGGCAAGGGGTCAGAGGGACGAATTTAAGAGGAGATTGGAAGCGGCCGCCATCATGTTCTGGGGTGATCAGTCGGATCACCCCTAAATGGCTACTAACCTTCCGCAAAGTGGCTGCCGAGCAGACAAGGGCGTGGGGCGTTTAGGACCCCCGAGAATCGGGCAGACCCCTCAAAAATCGGTTAAACCCCAAGAATTGAATTTTTGCGCTAGTTTGGCAATTTAACCTCATCGAACCCCCAAAATTTAACTGCTGCGTATTTAAAGCATCCGACTTCGAAACCGTTAGAATACAAATCAAAAGGATGCCGTCAAAAGCGGTTTTAGCGATATTTTGACTCTA
Organism: Mermis nigrescens; assembly: GCA_036768485.1. Lineage (NCBI taxonomy): Eukaryota > Metazoa > Nematoda > Enoplea > Mermithida > Mermithidae > Mermis > Mermis nigrescens. The sequence continues at coordinate 39,190 of JAVLUZ010000425.1, forward strand.
GCTGTCAAATTTTAGGTGCCATACACTAATTTTTTAACTTTATATTTTAAAAATTACAAGGATTTTCGCAATAATTTTTCAAAACTTTTCAGGTTTTTATGTTAATCTTGGAAAATAGTGTTTTGATCTAGTATTCATCGTTTTTTAAGTCGGAAAAGGCAGTTTATAGAAGTTTTTGGGGCTGACTCTTCAGTATTTCATCCCCTTCCCCAATGAATCAAAATAGTTTGCCACATAAAGAGAGGATACGTATCTTCTAACGATTTTTGGCCTGCGTTTATTGTAATCTATCAATTAACTTTCTTGATGACTTAAAAGCCATATTTCTGCGTCACGGTCAAAACAGATTTTAATAATTAGAATAGTCAATATAAATAATTATATGTGATTTTTATAAATTATTATACGTAATTAAAATACAATTAGGTGTGCAATGAAGTAATTAAATTAATTATAAAAATATAAACAATTATGCATATTATTCAATTAAAATCGAATTAATTATTAAATGTAATTGATTATATAATTTCTAATACATATAATTAATTATTATTATTATTTTTTTAAATTTCAAAGAAATTTGGAATACCGCTTCCCCTTATAAAGATCCTGGATCCTCCGTCTGCAAAGCGTTATCGTCTTTTTCACATTTGAGTGTGACTAAAGTTAATATTCCTCAAATTAAATCGTTGGAGCTAACAGATTGTCTTGCAAGCAGAAATTCGAAAGTGATACTTCAGATTGCTGCTTAACTGGAACGGCACTTTAAGAATAGTTTAATTATTTACTTGGATGTGCGAACATACATGTACAGCCTGAGAAATCGTAGGGGGTTAGCGTTGAAAAACTTTTAAAAAGTGCCTTTTTTGGTTTAAAAATCACGGTGCAAAATCTTTTAAACAGAAATATGATCGATATAAAAAACGGTGCGCGTTCTTCCAAGAACATAAGAACATACAAAAGTTTCGAAAAAATTTGAAAAAACTGAATAAATTGAACAAAATATAGTCACAAATAAGTGGGCCGAAAATTTGACATTATTGAGCTAAAATATAACTAGAAATGCATAAGAAGCACACCTTCTACATTTTTTTTCTCGGAAACTCGAAAGTGAAATCGGCAGCCATTATGTGTGGGGAGGTTCAGTGGCCAATCTGGGGGTCAACGCCACCCCTCAAACCCATCCACCAAACACGTATGGGGACGACTTTTGTAAAAAAAAATTCCTAAATTAAGAAGGCTGCTCCCTCTCAGGTCCACCCAGACATGCCCGTAAGATAAGAGGGTGATTGAGGGGCTATGATAATAAATTATATATAACGATACGGAACGACTACGATCGTCAACGAAAATATGATTACTTATAGGAATATTAATAATTATAATTAAAATATTATCAATTGCATAATTAATTAATTATGAAAATATAAACAATAATGAATAATAATTAAGCAATATGAATAAGTATTAATTAATACTGATAATTGATTATTATTATTAAGAACATGATCAATTAATAAATATAATCAATCGTAATTACCTCGTCAAACTTTGTGAGGACGAAAAATTTATTAAGTGTTTGATAAGCATGATTGATGAAGTCTTTCCGGACGTCCGGTTTTTTCAGTATCGGCGATAAGTATCTTACTAAGGATTTACACGCGCTACATCCAATGGGAGTCTCGTGAGCTTGTGGCGGTCTGCCTCTCTCCTTGTCCACAGTTTCTGACGCTCTGTTGTCTTAAAGTGAAACCGCTTAAAATTAAATTAATCGAAATTAAAATTAAAAATTACAATAAATTTGAATTAATTACTCGATAACCTCTTTGATTCCTGATGTTTTTTTTATTTATTGAATCAATCAAGGCAACTAACACTATCGAACTGATTGAAATAATGAGTGACTATTTTCCAAAGTTCAAATTAAACGATAAAAACGTATTTTCTGATGAGTGACTTGTTCAAATTTGATTCTGTGGAAAGGAACTTGTGAAAATTTAATTTTTCTAGCGATTCGTAGATTGTTTGAAGGATTATGCAATTGTAGGCTTCGATGCTTTAAAAAAGCTGTATCAATTTCATAAAACAAAATGAAAAGTAAAAAATTTGGCGTACATCAAACGCATTGTTATCAGTAGTATAGAGACCCCGCAAGCGTATTTCAGTGGTATCGCTATGTTATAACGTGTGAAAAAGTCGTCCTATCCTTTCTACATAATGGTACCGTTTTCTGCAGAGGACTAGGAAGGTATATTTATAAAAAAGTTCTACAATAGGTGGTAATATGGGCACGTTTCAGCACATCTAAACTTGTACTGTGATGTCATATTTCTTTGAATAGATGGCAACAACACAGGCGGATCTGAACTTGTACTGGGATGTCATAAGAATGGCTGAGTAGTTATACCTGGCTCCATAGACCGCAACGTTATAAGATAGGCAACGTTATAATACAGGCAATGGTTAAGGATAGGCAATGGTTAAGGATAGGCAATGGTTAAGGATAGGACATAGTTGAGGAGTGGAAGGGTCAAAATCGGCAGGGTGCCAAACCTAAGTGTAAAGTAACACTAAACCTTAACTAAGATTAAAACTAGACTAAACCCGAACTAAGATTAAAACTAGACTAAACATGAATTGAGTGTAAACTAATTGTGAGTGTAAAGTGCCCGTAAGTAATTTGTCTGACATACACACCCATACTAACGCGCCTGTGCCCTGTTAGAGGAGGGGACACCCTAACGCATCCCCTACAATACTTATAAGCAGTGGTCCGCCTCTGCTACCACTGCCACGTGGGATTAAATATGCTAAACATGCTTGAAATGCATTTTAACGATAAGCCTAAACTCGAAAGGAACCGGCATATTCCTTTGTCGGTTTTAACGTTGATTTCAACAATAGTATTAATTGATTTTTTGAGCACAGGTATATAGTGTGGACTAATATATGCGTGGTTTATTATATCCATATAGGTCTATCTGTATTTATCACCTGCAGAAGTGGGGCAAAAACATTATCAACGATTTAAGGTTCCCTATATCACAATATACAAAATTGTGCATTCCGCTCAGCATATCGGGAGAATGGTGGGCAGCTATTGTCAATTCTTGCGCTACCTTATAATTTATGCTAGAGAGTTGGTCTTATAGAATTTCAGCATGTACATTGAATATTTGGTTAATTTTAGGCTCTGAATATGTTCAGTGTTGAGTTTCAGATGACAGCATTTTTTATTATCATCATATTGTAAGCTTATATGTTGAGTATAGCCAAATTTTCTATTCGTGCTGACCATTTTATTCATCAGTGATTGTTTTCATAAGATCGTGTATATACAAGTATCTGGCGCGAGGAATAAGCATTTTTATTTGGACATTATTTTTAAAATCATAATATTGAATCATGTTCTGATCTTCGGATATATTATTCCAAGTGCTTGCATAGACTATTTCAGCTAGCCCTACTTCCCAATCCCCATTGAGCATTATGTGTCTAGGCACCTTTGTAATGAAGGTAGAGGCGGTATTGATTTTTGAGAATCGCTCGGAAGCGTCATATAAAACTGTTTAGGATCCATTTTGTTTTTCACGTTTTCTCAAAGTATTTATAGATTTTGGGCGTGTGCATAGACTTCAAGACTCTTTTTGAATGAAACCCCTTTTGCTCGAAAATGCAGAAAATAGATGCACATATGGCCGCATGATGTAGAGAAAAGAACGAATAAAAACATATTATTGTACATGTACGATGTTGCATTTTTTTCAATATATTCTTTAAACTAAAATGGTTTTTGACCATAGCTGTCAAAATAATCACAATGCGATCTACGATTGAAGAACATGGCCACCCAGTGTGACCCTGGTTCATTGCTGAACTAAATTGACTATTACTGCAGCAGGGTAGTGGAGTATAGGCGGAAGGCGATCATTAGGGAAGACGCCCAACAAAATTTTGTTCACAGCAGATCTGCTTCTAAAATGTGTAGTATTTCAAGTGTGTTCATTGCTAAGCGTTAAAATCATGAAAAGTGTTGCGGTTTTTATCAATCATTATTAAATTATCAAATTCGGCGTATATAATAATTTCTACTCCAGAATCAGGCAAATCATCTGCAAACTTGATATTTATACTAGTTGTTCCTTCGCGCACTAGAACCCAATGCCCACTATCGTCTGCATCAGGCGTCAGGTCGAACACAGAGAAACAATGACTTGTTTTAAATTCGTCTCTGCTGATGCGCGTCATACATCTGATTAAATGCCTGTATAAACTTATTTTGCTTGAATGACACATTTAGTGAATGAGTTTGTCCTCCGCACGTTACTTTCACATTGTAAACACTAAAGGGGGTGAAATTGAATGTTGATTTTGACAAACTGCCTCGAAATGTTTTTCCCTTAACACAAACGAAAACTAAACGCCTTGGCAGTTGGCCTGTAAACAATGCAAAATTGGGCGTATCCCTGGACGGATTTGAAATGTGCATATTTGTCAGCAACTCTTCTTATAGGGTATTTGGCAGTGTATATCATCATTGTTTGCTCAAGCGCTAAACTCACACTCTCTAGCTCCTCTACTTTCCGAACAAACAATTTCATTACTAAAACATTGAGTTCTAGTGGGATATCTTCAAAACAATTGCATGACAAAATTATTGCTGTTTCTGTTTAATTCTAGGCAAAAATCTGTGAAATTCAGCAAATACCTGGTATTGAGGAACAAGCGATGTGTAAAGGCGCAGATACTTCTACAACACTCGAGTCTTTAAAGAGCGCCGTTCGTTCTTTTGAACCCTTTATTATCGTCAACATTCACATAGCCTCACCTTCGTGAAAATACAGTGCAGACAGAAGATGAGACAATTTTGCATCAAACCATAATTTAATTCAGTTTCAAAATATGCCCTATAGTGCATAAATTGGAGCTGTCAAACACTAATCGACCGCCTAAAAACACTTGACTTGCTTGAAAAATGTTTGCCTATAAGGTTGATTGGCGCATAATTAGGTAATGCTACACCTGCTGCGGGTGTTGGTTTTTTAATTCTTAGCGCCATGTATATATAACTTCTGCTCATTTGCAAATAGTGCGGATCGGTGGGATTCTGAATTCGTAGGGCCTATCATTTGTTATTGGATGTATAGGCTGCATTTCATCCCAAAATCCTCTTTCAACAAAAACTTGGGTGGGGTGTACAGTGAAAAGATCGAGTTCAGATTTCGTACTTGGAATAGATTTTGTGTCTATTAGAGCCATTTTTTCGAATTAGTTTTCTAAATGCGTCATCATTTTTCATATTTATAGACTTTTGGCGCACGCCTAGCCCTCACCAGACATAGTCTTGGAGGCCTCATCTAAGAATTGCGCCGCCTCATGCTTTGAATGTTTTTTGGCAGACCGAAATAAGGGTTTTCCTGCGCCACATCTAATGCATATTAGCACAAGCCACTAATGCGTGTTTCCTGCGCTTTTGCCAATAGACCTCAATACAGGCACAGCCATTCTAAATAGTGATTTGAAGAAACTCCCTTAATCCGCCACCTCGCTGGTATGGTACGCCTCTATACCCTTCTAGGCCATACTCCGTTTGTGAGGCTTGTTCTTGCGTAATAGCCAAAGGCCACTGTTTTCAGGATTGAATTGTGCATGCATGTTTTTTGATTGTATTATTTTTTGCTAAAACATTTCTATTATTTATAGATTTTCTTCATCCCAGGAAAAGTCACCTTCAGATGCCACTGCGCTCTTCCGTTTCTTATTAGCTATACTCAAGTGGGGTGTTTGAACGTTGAAGGGCCCTAGCCAGCTCTTTTGCACCAATTGCAGCGGGTACAGTTTACGATCATGCGTGAAGTCGTGAACCAAATCAACAATATTTGATCCATATATTTTCTGACCGTCAATCACAATCTCACCCGATGGTCCAATGTCAATACTAGGATCGTCATTAATATGCTGTAATAGCATTTTTGCATTTGGCTGTAAGGTTTTTGGAATACTAGCTATAATTTCTTTGCTTCCACTGATTTGTGTGGACCTAGAATAGTTAGCTCATATGTTTCTTACGTTGTTCCTGCAATCAACCAAACTTGCTCAAAATTTGGTTATACTTTATCATTTTCAAGCCTGATGATGAATGCTTGTCGCTTAAAATCTTGTACATCTCCCGATCTAGGGCGTTTACTTGATCTAGTGGTTTACTTTGTTCAGCAATATCTGCTGGCACTAGAACCATTTTTTCTGTATGCTTCATTTCTCGCCTATAATTGCTTCTGCTAGTAAACTACCTACAACTGATAGACCAGTCAATAAAAGAGGTAAAAAAATTACCGTTCTAATACTAAATCTTTCTTAAGCCCAGTTTTTGAGCGCCTATTTTTAGCTAAATATCGAATTTTGTTTTTGAAATCTTTTTAATTTTTGCATTTCTCTGTCAGTGAAAGGAATGTTGCTGCTTAGGAAATTGTTGGCACAATTGCAAATACATAGGATTTGGTCTTTACTAGCATTATTTATAACCGCATCGCGTTAAGGTTTTCTTGCAATACTTAACAAATGTAAACAACTAATGTTTTGTTTTAGTCTTTGAAGAGCCATTTTTGTAATTTTCAATTAGATCATTATGCATATTTATAGTTTTTGGCACATAAAATGTAGGATGTTTGCTCAAAATACTCGTTTTCTCGTTCCAAAATCATCCGCATTTTGTGTCAGATCAATGAACAAGTACCCATGTGGCCTGGAGGTGGCATCAACATATGCTTCAAGAAAATATTTTGCATTACTAGGGTATAAATGACGCGATAAAATATGATTGCAGCTGATCTGCTGGGTTTTTGAATAAAACAATATAATCAGAATTGATGCGCGAGGTGCGAAGGCCATCATAAAATAGATTTTGCACAATTTGTATAAAGCTAATGTTCCAATGGATGACAACCACGAGTGAATAATTGTATAATTTCACGATTTCCTCTACTTTAATGCATTAGATTATCAAGAACTATCAGCTGGGCCATGACTTTTTTCTTTGAGGATGCTAAAATCTGGCAAGCCTTTATTAAAAATTACATTTTTCATCTTATAGTACAGAGGCTGTTCTCACTATAAAACCAATAGATTTTATCAATTTTTGTATTAATTATTCTTTCTCTATTTTGATAAGTTGCTTAACAAATATTGTTTTTTCCTGATTTGTGGGACCAGAAACAATACAAGCAAAAGGATGATACATAATCATTTTGGTAGTTCATAAAAATTTCAATTTTGCTTTTGATAAAATGGTATCAAATTTCTTTGGCCAGTTTTTACAACATACTTTATTGTTATTCGCACTATTTCATCAATATTCAATGGCTGCTCAGCATCACATTTCTTTTCCTTTCTTAGCCTGAAGGCTAATAATTCCCCAATGTTCTCATAATTCACATCATTTGGGGGTATATTGTTAAAACTTCTATGTGGGGTGTTGTTATAACTTTCGATAATATTTTGGTATACTCTAGTCCAGTTCTCATTTGAATAATAGGTCATGAATTTCGTCAATTTATCTCAAAATGTTCTATGAAAACAATCTACAAAATTGGTTTATTTCAGGCTGCTTGTTGGTATATGATTTATTGAGTGTGACTTTAGTAAGCTATTGAACTTGCCTTTAAACTCATTACCATGATCACTTCTTATTGATTGTGGAATAGCTTGTTACAGAATTTATTCAAAGGCTCGTGATGTGGTTTTTGCACTTTTATTTGTCATTGCCTGTCCATAGGCATTGCAGGAGAACACATCAACAGCCATTAAAATATAGCAATTCCTTGAATTCTTATTCTGAAACTCTCTCAAGTCTAACAACCTACATCTCACAATATATCTGGCCCAGCTACAATGATTGATTGGCGCATAAACCGTTTTTGAATAGGTTTATGTAACTGATGAGTGAATTGATTTTTCAAGAAGGATTTTATCAGTTTTGGTGATTTCTTTGATAGTAGCCGCAACTTATTTTCTCCTGAAAACGCGATGGGATTTTTACATTAGTCCACTGCTTTTTAATACTATCCATTTTTATAATCTACTGCTACTTAAAACCAATATTTATAACCATTTTTACGAAAAATGTTCCAAACTTTTACAAAAAATGTTCCAAACTTTACAAAAATGTTCCAAACTTCACAAAAAATGTTTCGAACTCTCTACAAAAATGTTCCAAACTTTACAAAAAATGTTTCAAACTTACGAAAATGTTTCAAACTTTACAAAAATGTTCCAAACTTTACAAAAAATGTTCCAAACTTTACAAAAAATGTTGACCCATTAGTCGATGTCCGACCCACACCACAAGGAGGTTGGCACACAGGGTCATATTCTCAGTAATATATATTAAATTGTAGCTTCAGAACCCTAACCACGTGCCCGGTTCAGAGGGATATTAGGCGCCCTGTTGCTACAACCAAAAAGAAAACACTGAAAAATCAAAATTTAAAACCAGTACTATGGTTTCATATGTCTAGTGGGACTGTCAATATGCTATCCGAGAGTACTTTTCTTTAACGTATAGGTACGGCAGTCCCTGCTTCTCCTGGATGTATGTCCACATGTGATTATCCGGTTGCATCCTGAATCCTATGTTTCTACCTCCTTGTGCTTCATGAGAATCCAGCACATGAGTAAACTGATCAAAGGACAACCGGTTTACTTTCTTCATTAATCCTTCACTTGCTGATTTTCATATTTTCGCTTAGGTCGTCAACAGAAATATATGTTTTTGCAGCCAAATGGCACATAGCTGTTCCTCGAAACTCCTCTTTCAATAGACCAATAGGAGTTCGTTCAGTGGCTCTCGATGTTACAAACCACTCTTTATAAACTTCCTCAAATTCACTTTGAAGATTGAGTTTTACCAAATCTAACAGGTTTTCTGCAGACAATGCTAAATATATGCTGTCTGTGTCTGTCTGCATACTCCGGTAATCCGAAATGTCAAAATATTTCAACAGCACATCGTAAAAGAACTCTAACATTCGGATTTTTTGCCCAATTGTAGACTGAGAGTCCAACAACTATAGGCAAATCTAAACACTTTCTGAGTATGTGCACTTCATAACAGTTGGTTGTAATGAATTTCAATCTTTTTTCACATATAATTTGGCCGTTTGAAGCTGCTGTAATCAGCATAAAGCACATCCACATGTTGCTCCTTATTTGTTAAAGTTTTGCCATATCCTGTATTGCCTATTAGTTTGAAAGTATCGGCAATCATGGCCAATTCTGGATCCGCATCACCTTTCCTGTTCATGCTTGGTGACCGTGTCTCTAAAATTTTCAAAAGGTCTTGACTTGTAATACTGTATAACCTCTAAAATCTTCTCCAGTACAAGTCCATGTTGAACTAAAACTTAATCATTTCTGTAGAAAGAACAATCTCTTTCCTAAAATAACTGCTAATTAGGTTTTGCTGGGGCTTTTCCAGCAAACGATTCTTCTCCGCATATTCTTTCATCAGAGGACCTATATCCTTCTGCTAATCTCTGCATGTTTTATAATTGGCGGAAAATCGGCATATTGTGGTTTCAAATCTTCAGGTGCAAATATTAACTTTTCCAAATCCAAAGACTGAACCATCTAAAATTGATTGGGTCATTTCACTTTCACTAACCCAAGCTTATGCATAAAATTTCCTAATTGGTCGAGTTTTCAAATACTCTTCTCTGATGGCGTGCCATGCGCACTCCCATATATTTACTAAATTATAGCCTAAAGATCTTATATAGGCTGCTTTTAGTTTGAATCCATGAATAGGCTTCTTCAGGATCCTTTTTCCTATTTCTTTGACCTGCTAGCAGTTTTGACAATGGTAATAACAACTACATAAAATTCATACACTGTATGTGTGTCTGCGCAAATCCGTCAACAGGCAAGCAGGCGGGGCCTACAGTTTTTTCCTTATCATTACCACAATGAATGTGATGTCCATCCTTTGACTCTCATATTCAAAATATTCTACAGATATTAGTTTAGAAGCGCTAACCTTATGAAATTTATTCTTTTTTCTCTAGCAATTCAATAATCATGATAACTAGTCGGCATGTCCATTGACTCATACGTGGGCAGCAAAAATTTCTGGGGGGGGTGCAAGATTTTTTTTTGAAGGTCCAAAAATGGCCTTAAAAATGGTGTGATATGATAAAAACACCATTTTTCGGTCGCTTTCATCAAGCACTATCTAATAGTATCAAAATTGCAAAAAAAACGAAAAAAATTTTCAAAAAAATTGAATTCTGGGGGGGGGTATTTGATTTCTGGGGGTATTTTATTTCTGGGGGTGCATACCTCAAACCCCCTCACGCCCAGGTGTGCATTGACTGCGCCCACAGGTATAAGGAATTTAAATCGAGGCCTATTATAGCTTTCACTGGTTTGGCTGGGTTGTTTTCTATGAATGTTTGATCTTTATCGCTAGTCGAGTCATTAACATAGATAAGCCACCGCGCATACTAGATTTTTTAAAGTATAATGAATTTGTTTTAAATTTTCCGAGAATAATGAGAATTTATTTCAGGAATGCTTTTGAAAAGGTAGCACTCAGTGACACCGGGTAATGACATTGCTTCCTTAAAATATCTATTTTGAAATCTGGCCCAATACAAATTGGCCATGATAGTGCATGCTTCAAGAAAAGGAACTACATCTTCTGTGTTGTAAAACATGAGATAACTTTAAAGTTGCTATAATATACTGTTGCCAGTATTTTTGACACTGCGCATAATCCTCAGCACTAATACATTCCTTCAGGAACTATAGAAGGCGCCTGGCGGTTTTAATTGTGTATCAGATAATTTTTCAAATGCATCTAGATATTCATAGGGAAATTTTGCTTTAGTCAATGATGCTTTGTATGCTCTCATAAATGTATCTAAACTAAAGCCAGTGCTACGTATAAAAGTAATGTCGAGAAATTTGAGAATGCTTGTTGACAAGCATAGTGTGAATCCATTTCGTAAGATAGCTTTTAGCCATTTATTATTTTCTGGATCACTTTGTACTTTTTGAATCGATGCAGGAACAAATTCCGCTTTAATTAAATTGATATCGTATTTGCTCGAGTTGAAGCAGACAAGGTAAGTTGAGTGCAGTATTTAAATAGCCTAGTTCTGAGGATAATTAGTTTATTAAGGAGTCCTTTTACGCGTCTAACATCGGCTTCTTGCTCCCTTTATATAGCTTTCACTTATTATTACTTTTTCATCAAGGATTTAAAAAATAGGCCGAAAGTTTGATAAAAGTATGGAACTTGTTTTTGTTGAATTTTTTCAAGATGAATTAGTAGTTGTATGACAAGCTGATCAGGATTGTTGGTTACAAAACATTGGGGGTCAAAACTAGGACGTTTGTGTGTACTGCACAAGAGATGGGCTGATGCTGGGCAACAAAATGTAATTTATGTGAGCTTTCACACAATTTTAATCAAAAGCGCCTCAAAGTCGTAAACTGCAAAGAAAGGGCAGAATTGTTGCTCTTTGGGAATATGTATTTCATATTCGGAAAGCTGTTCAAACCGTTTTCTTTAGCTGAAATATTCATAAGAGAATTTATGTTTGGTTCTACCATGCCGGCTATGGTTTTTAGCATGGTCATTTTAATAATTCAGCTTTATGAAATAGACAACTGCATGTGAGACATATATGGCGTTTAGCATACTGATCGAGATTTATAATGTAACTATAGTGAGCTTGTCTAGAAACGGTATAAGAAATGTCAAGATTTAATACTTTCATACTTTCTAACTACATTCTTCCAGCAGACAGCTGACTGCTTGTCTGCATCTATATGAAAACACTGAATGTCTACTTCTGAAACAATTTTTCAAGCATCTCCAAGTCTGTGTATGGCACACCAATAAAACTCTCAACAGTTGATTAATCATTTTTTTACAATATTTAACGAAAAGTTGATAAACATTATCTGGCTCAAAATTTCCAAAAATACATTGTGCTAAACAGCGGAAGAAGCAGATATTGTCTTTAAACTATTTTTGTTATGATCTTGAATCATATGGAGATATGTTTTATGGGCAATATTTTTTGTCAGTTCTACATCTGTGCAACCACTCACAAAATTCGTTTGAGGCGTTACAAAAAATTCGACATTGGTTAGGGCCTTGTAGTCCCCATTTTTTATCCGGGCAACTGAATTTCTCCTCAACGTCTATAAGCTCCAGTTTTTCAGCTAAGCCTTTAATATCATTACCATTTGTTATTAAAACGGGGTTCCTAGAAGAGTGAAGTTGCTTTGAGTCGCGTACCAATACTGCTAGCTCCAGTTTCACGATTTTTAAGAAAATAGTCTATTGCCACATCTACTCGAAGAGCTTCTTTTCTTACCAGGACAAGGTTCGTAAGCATATCAAAGTAACTACAGGTTCCTCATCAATAGTTGTATGCATGATCGGGCACATCGCTCACACTTGGTAGTTCAAATTAGTCGCCATTATCTCCTGACTTACTCCCTGATATCTCAGGGTAGTCGGACAAATCCTCTGGAAGAAGCTTGTCCTCAGGAATTAATGCAACTGGTTCGGCTCTCTCAATTGACTGAATGATGGGTTAGTAGGTCTTACTTTAAACATGTCCTAAGATGCGTAGAAACAAATCCTCATTTGAGTCAAATGTTTGGTCACACACATACATTTACGTAAAGTGTTTCATCCTTGTGCGATGAACTAAAATCTCTTCTTAATTTGAAAAGAGAGGTATTGAGGAAGGACATTTAAACCTAGATCCTAAATGGGCAGAACTCATGCTCTGTTAGCCTGCTTTGCCATGTAAACGATTTATTACATACAGTACAAAGGTGCGGCATGCGCTTTGGAAGCTGCGAGATCGGTTTAAACCAGCATCAAAAAGATCACTGGCGTCTGCCGGTGGAAGCCTATAACTAACCCTCTGGACACCAAGATCTGCAGGAGATTCAACAATATTTGCCATAGTTCTTCGATGACTATTTGTAAGGAAATTTTTATAAACTTTGTTAGAAAATTGTTATGAACTTTGGTAGGAAAAGTTCACATTTATAAACTTAGCAAGAAAATTCATATTTATAGACTTTGCAAGGAAAGTATATTTATAAACTTTCTAGCACAAGCAAAAACGTCTGAACATGTTTAGCATATTTAAGCCCATGTGGAAGTGGTAGCAAGAGCGGACCACTGCTTATAAGTATTGTAGGGGATGCGTTGGGGGTCCCTCCCCTCCCCACAGGGCACAGGCGCGTTAGTATGGGTGTGTATGTCAGGCAATTTACTTAGGGCACTTTACTCTCAATTAGTTTACACTTAATTAAGGTTTAGTCTAGTTTTAATCTTAGTTCGGGTTTAGTCTAGTTTTAATCTTAGTTAAGGTTCAGTCTTACTTTACACTTTCTAGGTTTGGCAATCTCTGCCAATTTTGACCCTTCCACTCCTCAACTATGTCCTATCCTTAACCATTGCCTATCTTATAACCTTGCCTATCCTTATCCATTGCCTATCCTTAACCATTGCCTATCTTATAGCGTTGCCTATCCTTAACCATGCCTATCCTTAACCATTGCCTATGTTATAACGTTGCCTATCTTATAACGTTGCGGTATAGGGAGCCAGGTATAACTACTGGCCAACCATTCTTATGACATCCCAGTACAAGTTCAGATCCGCCTGTGTTGCCACCTATTCAAGAAATATGACATCCCAGTACAAGTTTAGATGCGCTGAAATGTGCCCATATTACCACCTATTGTAGAACTTTTATAAATATACCTTCCTAGTCCTCTGCAGAAAACGGTACCATTATGTAGAAAGGATAGGACGACTTTTCACACGTTATAACATTGCGGTACCACTGAAATGCGCTTGCGGGGGTCTCTATACTACTTTATCCATTCTGTCTGCGGCGTCTTGCCCCATTATATTCAAAAAAAGTAAATAGAGCCTCCGGTTGATACCATCTAGGTCAGCGATCTAGTCAATCACTTAATCAGCAATTTTACTTCATCTTTCTTAACTCAGTTCCTAGAACTTTGTCCACCCTCATTTTAGCTCCAGTTGCACCGTCTTTTTTATCTAAGATAGATTAGAAAGCTTAGGCATTGGTATCACAAAAGCTTTAAGACGGGAAAATAGCTTACTGATACAAATTTAGTGGTAAATTTCTTTTCATGTATTTATTGGCAAGCGATGGTTGCGTCCAACATAGCTGAGATCTACAAATTTTTCTTCCTTTTTGCCTAGATATCCTCCAATTGCCTACGCTATTGCATTGCAGTAGTTTTTTATTTAAATTCAACAAAAAATATTCGTCCGTAAAAATAACATACATATTTAGAAAGAGCATAAAAATCGCGCGAAGTGAAACTAATAACTGCTAGGTATTTAGAAAAGTGTAGTTTTACGTATACCAGATTGGCGATATATAACGGTAACCTTTGACTGTAAAAAACACATATGTTGGATAGAAATATTATTTTTATTTTTGGAAAACTTTTTTTTGAGATTGTGTATTTTAAAAAAAAGAAAAGCGTCGTCGAGAAGCCTAAAAATCTTATTTTTGAGTAGATATTTGTATGTACTTGGCTAACATTTTTGGGAGGTTATGTCGCTCCCCAGATTTTCGCGAAATATAAATATTCATCTTCCAATATGCCATTGCTGAACAGAATTAAAGAAAGAAATCACGGATGCGTAAGCTATTCTTAGCTAGTTTTCTGCGTCTCTGTACCCAAGCGCCTCCTTCAAGAAGATAAAAGTTTCTCTACTTTTTTCAGTGTTTGGACAAGATACCGGTTGTTGCACTTTTACTGGGCTGCTCCAACTTGCTCAGAGGCTTAAGAAGGATTTTATCTCGGAGGCCCAAAAATTTCGAAGTATAATACATACTTGTGCAGCAATGGTGGATTCAAGGGGGCGCCCCTTAAATCGGTCCAAAATAGTTAGCAAGATAAAGAATGGATATGTAATTTGCAATGATTTTTGGCCGTCATATAGAATAATTTTTCTATTTTTCTGGCGCTTCGAGCCGGATAATATATATTAATGACATTTATTTACTTTCTTGGCGACCTGGAAGCCATTTTTCGCTTATGGAATAGGTTTCAAAACAATTTCAACAGCAGAAACAGCTATTTTAGCTTGGTTTTCATCTATTTTCAATCAAAAATTTTTGACTTTTCGCGCCAAATGCTACACAGGATATCAAGCTTCTAAATGCCGTTTTTCCTGAGTTTCCCACATTTTCAAGCGCTTCGCACCATATTTTCTCTAAAATCAAAGAAATATAATAATTTTTTTCGCATGAAATTGTCGAACATTTCAAAAATTTTAGGAAAAATGCAGAGACAAAAGTTTATTTAAATAAAAGTAGACAATAAAAAAATGCCGAAAAACGCTGTTTCGCGCGTGAAAGACATATTTTTCGACCTATTTTAGACTATTTTGGGAAAAGCTGGGGTACCCTCCCTCTCAGATAAATCCCAAATCCGCCACTATTGTACAGCATAGGAATTCTGAGGGTCAGGCTCAAAAAATTTTCAAAAAGCGCCTTTTGGGTTATAAAACGATGGGTACACGTCAAAAACGCTGTTTTCGACGTTTAGGACAGTGCCCGTTATTTCAATAACAAAAAATACAATGGAAAAATATTGAAAAATTAAGAAAATTGAACAGATTATGGTAAAAAATTATGCATACGGTGCGAAGTTTCGAAAATTTCAGAGTTTTGAGCCAAAAATGAGCTAAAAATGCTTAAAAAGCATAGTTTTTACATTTTGTACAAATATCAACAATTTTGGGGGTCGCAGCTATTTTGCAGTAGAGGGGGTCAGTTGCCATTCTGGGAGGGGGTCAAAACCCTCTCTCCTACCCTCCCATAACACTTACGGTCAGATACCTCGAGAACCGTTAGGAGACACACGAATATTGGCATTTTTGAGCATTTTTCGAAGAGACCACCTACTGAGAAAATTCAAGATTTTTCTGCTTAATTTCAAAACAGGCATAAAAGTCATTCGTTTTTTAATCTGCATGATGACCAATGTCTCATTATCGATTTCAAGCTTGATTCCGAAGCCTTCAAAATTCTTGTCGTTGCATTTGATTTAGCCGCTTCCCAAAAATATGTAGAAAATAGTAAATTAGCGCGCGAAGCGCCGTAAAAGTTTGACATTTTAACCATTTTTAATCCAAGTAGATGTTTCTAAGAATAAGAGATATAGTAGAAAAAGAAATCTGGCGCGAAGCGCCAAAAACTTACGAGTTTAGTAGCTCAAAAATGTGTTAAAAGCCTGTCCTGTCTGCATACATGTAACGGCTCCATTTTCGGATGAAAGTCTCTGACTATTTTTAGGGGGAGGGAATGACTTCGATTTCTGACTGAAAATGACAAAAAACACATAAAAGCAGCTTTTAAAAAAATGCAAGTTTTTGCCGAAAATCTGGAGGAAGGACGAAATTCTTCTGACTTTGGGAAGATAGGGAATGACATGGCTGGTTGGGAGATCCCTCCTAAACCCCCATTCACTTATATGCTTAGCTATCTTTTCAGTCGACGACGAGTTATTAATTTTTCCTTTCGGAAACTAATATGAAAAATGGAAATATTTTTTCATTCCGAAGGAGGGTGCTCAACCCACCCCAACTTTCTAATGCGCGACCATTTTTATCAGCCAAATATGACCAAGTGTGCGCCTAGAGGACTCACAAGATGCATCGGAGCACGCCTGGATCTCCTGAGCTCTGCAAGATTTATCGGAATACATATACCGGTCCAAATTTATTAAGGTGTATAATAAATATTCCATGGATTGTAGTGCTTTTTTAGCCTTGTCATTCAACTGCTCGTCGAAAAAGATTGTTTTGATCATCGTCTGAGCTGTTTGGCCGAAGCGTGCCTGTTTGGGAAATAAGAAGAAGTGATTAACAAAAAAAATAAAGTACGAGTACGATTGAAAAGAATGCCGCCTGTTTCGCGATAATGAGACAAACGTTATAATCATACGCGCGCAGGAACGAAATTGTAGGGTGGGAGATCCAGGTAGGGTCGGGTCGATGACCCCTCTGAGAGTCCGAAATTCCCAACGCAGATTATGGTAGACACCCAGAATTAAATTTTTTTGCATGGCTTTTGCGACTTTTTTTGACTTTTCTTTGCCACACCCCACCAGAATTCGATCGCTGCCTATGTATAAGCATACTCTATTGCTATTGTTCACAGATTCGTGAATTTCAATTTCATTATTTGTTTTAGTTCAGTTTTGCCAGTTTTGTCATCATATTACATTTTGATTGCGTTTGTGTTCTGAAAACAAAGTTGACTTTACAATCTTGCATTTAACGAATCCCTAACTGTACGGAGCCACAAATTAGGGATATGTACTCGTACACATGGCAGCCCAAGAGATTTTCTATCGGGTGATTCTAACCGCTTAATCAAGTAAGCTGTAATTATACGAAATTATTACTTAAATTCTGTTTGACGATCTGATTTTGATAATACTTCGATGATTATAATGCAATAATCTGATAATCAAAGAAATGATAAATAATTAAGTCGAGTAATTACTCGAAAATTCTTCAGAATCAAGCTGAAACTGAAGTAAAAAAAAGACTGCAACTCGCCTTGTAGGATGCAAAGCTAGTTGCGAAATGCATGCACATTGTGCAAACCGAATTAATATCTCCATCGCTAGCCGTAACATAGGCCAACACTTCTCTGGTGTTAGTGATAATTTCATGTATTTTCGCTTTGTCGCGGTGAATCTTCGCCGCCTTCTTGGGGAACTCGATTTTGAAATTTTCTAATTCATTCAATTTTTCCTAAGAAAAAAACGTCGTAAATCAGTTTCGCCTCCGTTCGTTGCGTTTTGTTGAAGATAAGGCCACTGATCGGAATTATACGCGTTCTTGGGGCATTAACCCCCGCAGAGCGGCTGCTGACCATAGGTGCGCAGTATGGCCGATCTGGGGAGCGGTCAGTCGGTCTGGTAAGTGGTCAAAATTGAGCTTTTTTTTGAGCCAAAATAACCCCAAAAGCTGGTATAAGCGCAAAAATACCATTAAAATAACGTTATTACACAGTTTACGGTCAATTTTAAGCACATTTGAAGAAAATTTTCATTTTTTACTCGTTTTTGGCCTTAATTTTGCTTCATTTTACCCACTAAATTTTCTATTTTTTTCTGGGGGAGAAGGGTTAGGAGGACCCCCAAACGCCCCAAGTGGATGTCTATAAGACACCGACCGTGACGAAGTTTAAAAGAAGTCGGGAAATTTTTTTAACCTGCGGTCATCTTTCGGCATCCTTCAGTGTTTCTCATATTTTTTACACTAGCGTCATGAAATCATAAAAATCAGTTCTTGAATCCCTGTGGAGTCTGCCAGGGGCTCGATAATAAAAACCTCGTTAAAAGTCCTTAAATCCCTGCATTAATCGAACACAATGCATTGTTTTTAATTGAAACATTACAAATTCAGAGAGAAACTAAAAAACTGTGACGGCTCTAGGATTTTCGTAAGTGGGGCGGTAGCCAACTTTATCCTAAACGGTCGAAAATGGGTCCGAAATTCGCTCTTCACGACCTAAATTGCGGTTTGGCGTTTTACATTATCTGCTTTTATTCAAAATCATTTTTAGCGCAACAATTTATTGAAAATTTTTTTAATTTTTGACAATTTTGCTCAAAAAAATGCTTAAATTACTTTTGACATTAGCGAAAATGACGAATAGAGATTTGCTGTGCAACGGTATTTTCTGTCTTTGTAGCATTTAACGCAAAGCGCTTGAAATTTTTTAAAATTTACGCTTAAAAATGGAAGAAAACTATATTAAAATAGCTGTTTCTTTTAAGTCTTTTTACGGGCATAAAAATGTTTGCTGCTACAAAAATCTATTCCAGGCGCCAAAATATGACTTTCAGACCGCCAAGAAAACAAATAA
Source organism: Mermis nigrescens (assembly GCA_036768485.1). NCBI lineage: Eukaryota > Metazoa > Nematoda > Enoplea > Mermithida > Mermithidae > Mermis > Mermis nigrescens. Next base: position 58,155 of record JAVLUZ010000425.1, read on the forward strand.
ATGTCATTGAAAAAATTATACGGCGCTAAGCGCCGGAAAAATTTAAGAAATTATGGTCACCGACGGCTAATACCGTCGCAAATTACATATTCATCCCTTATCTCGCCAAATATTTCTGGCCAACAGGGAGGGCCTTGAATCCGCCCCTACTAACAAAGGTTTTAGATTTAATTTACCAGTAAATAGCACGACTATTTCTCAACACGCTAGCAATAAATTATTGCACACAACTTGGTGCTGGTTGTACGGTCTCTTATTAGCTAAAGCCAACAACAGAAATTTAGGGTATGGCGTTAAATAGCTGTCATTTCATTTTAGTCATCCTTTGAATATCATACAGTAACTGCCTCTGAATTTCAATGAAAAGTTTGATTTTGATATGAAATAAACTCATAATAAATGTAGCAGTTCGAAACTTAAATTTTGCTATCAGTGCCCAATCAGTACAGTTTTCGCATAGATGTCAGTATTTAACAACCCTGTTGGGTGTCTGAACTAGTTTTAAAGCTTATAAAGGAATCCTGTATGATAGAGACCTCATTCCAGAAGACAGAAAAGATTCAAAACGCTTATTTAAGGTACACGTTCGGCCAAACATATAAATATAAATGTACAAATATGATAAAAAATAAATAAATAAATAATAAATAAAATAAATAAATAATACTATACAAATGCACTATATCTGATGAAGTTCATTAATTGTGGCCATGAACCTTCAAAATGGGGGAAATGAATTAAAATTTTTGATCTTTATAATTTCGGTTTCTATTTCTGACATTTTTGACGGATGTGCCCTTTCCAAGAGTTATCGTACTGTTCAGGGCTTTGCTAGCTCTAAGAAAAAATTCAGGGATTAACTTCATTATTCGTCCTCACCATTACGCAAAAAAGGAAAATATAGAATAAAATATTAGGATAGATCATACTTCGATTGCTTGTGTTTGCCTGAATATTTTTATCTACAAATTCTTAGTAAAACGAAAGTAAATCCTGCAAGGTTATTCATGTTTTCGCTCAATTTTACGCAAAGCCGAACCCACAGTATGTTTCGAAATTGTAATCAATTGGCTAATTTACGGTATGGAATTGAAGCGGAACAAAGCGAAACAAGCCTTATTTCCAAAAGAAATACAATTAAAGATTTTTGTGCAAGATAATTTGATAGAAAATCTGGAGCAAAAGTATATAAATCGCACATGTTTTTGCCCAAAAATTTAAATGCCCTGCCGATTAAACAAAAACTATTGAGAATCTTCATCTAGCAAATTAATACATGAAATTTCAATGATTTGCTCGAATTCGCGATAGATAATTGCGCCACTCTATATTTGCAAAAAAAGTATCAGAATTTCTGGAATCACAATCTCGATCAGACAAGAAAATCGAATACGATCGTTTTTTTCAGGAAAGAGTAAAACAAAATATAATTGATGAAAAAGACAATCATCAGTATACAACGAACAGTAAATATATCCTTGAATATTACACAGGAAAAACGTGTATTGTGAATAAGCGGAACGGCAAGAATAAATATCAGATTTGTAGCTCTGCTCTGAAAAGTCTTTATGAATTATCAGAATTTTGGTTAATTTTCATGCTATTCATTACTGATACCTCGTTGAACATTTTTTCGAATTTAACTTCACCGCAAACCAAACGGCAAGAGTAGGTCAATGAACCCTGAAAGAACAAAATTCAAGACATTAGCAATTCATCACACATCAATAATAAATGTCTAAAACAATTTTTTTGAGGAAACAATGCGAAATTAGGTCCAAATAAATGACAAGCATTTGCAAAAATTTTGCAAAAAATGCTTGAAATTAAGCTTAAAATGTAGATTTATGCATTTTTACACTATTTTAGCTTGTCCAAACGCAGGCCTCCAGCAGACCCACCAAGCCATTCTAGAGCTTAGGGTGGGGTGTTGAGGGAGGTATTAACTACCTTCAACTTTGAAAAAGTGACAGCTATATAGTGATTTTAGCCGAAGAACCATTGCTGTATAGCCTTTTTTAGGTTCAGAAAATTAGCTATGCAGCCTTATCGGGCTCAGAAAACTAGCTATACAGCATTTTTTGAGCTCAGAAATGCTATTTAGTTGTCTTTTCTGAATTTCAAAAGGATATATAGCTATTTTCTTGACTTCAAAAAGGATTAACAGCTGTTTTATGTCGAAAAGGCTATATAGCTATGTTTTGAAGTCCGAAAAGGCTTTAAAGCTAGTTTTATGAGACCAAGAAGGCTATATAGCTATTTTGCTGACCCCAAAAGAACTATAGAACCCTTTTTACGGAGCACATAGCTATCTATCAATTTTTGGTTTTCACCCCCCTAAAAGTTTGACCTCGCACACCTATGCACCAAGCTGTGCATCTGCGGTTAAAACTATGCACGAGCAACAACCAAATTCTGCGGGGAGTCAAATGGGGCAAAATTGCAAAAGTGCCGAAAATTCATTTTTAGGGGTATAGCGAATTTCAAGGGTAGGAGGTCGATTCTGAGATCTACTCCTACGCCCATGTGTGGCTTGAGTGGGTCCGTTGATGGACAGCTGGATGGTCAGGTGTTGAAAGTAAGTCGGATTGTTCGGGCCAAACTGGCCTCAAAAACTGCGTGAAAAATATCTTATCGTACAGTTTCTGATCAAATTCAAGCATCCTTGAAGCAAATTTTTGATCTTATCCATTTTCGGTCTTTATTTTGACTCATTTTCCACAGAAGATGGCCTATTTTTCTATTATGAGGGTGTAGTCCACCAAAAAATCCCTGCTACGCTCATGTCTGGTTGGGGGACTGTAGGACACACAAAATCGGTGTTTTCACTCAGTATCGAAAATAGTATGTTTTAAGCCTGGTTTTGTAATTCGGATGATGCAGTGCCTTTAAATTTAGAAATCAGACATTTCAGTCATCATCACATTGTGTATTAGTCTATTAGTTCGTTTCGAAGAATTTATTGGCCCTTTATTTTTCAGAACTTCCGTCGACAATGAGCCGATGAACATCTATTGACGCTTAACTGTCGACAAAAATTCTTAAAATCCATACCAAAAATATTTTTTTAATCATGGTAGAGGTACTTCTTTACAAGGATCCAAATTTGCCTTAAGGGGATTTGCGAGAATCAGTTTTAAAAGCAGAGGAACACGTTTGGCTAAAAGCCCGTTCACACGGCGGCAACTAGCGGCCACCGCCATCGGCAACCTGGTGGACGGTGGCCGGTTGTCGCAGGTTGCTAGCGCAAAATAAGGCGGCAACTAGTAGCCACCGGCCACCGGCAACTTGGTGGCTGGTGGCCGCTTGCTGCCGGCAACAACCTCGTTCACACGAGTGTTAACCTGGTGGTGGCAACTCAGCTAGGCAACCTGTAGAAAACAGGTAACTATGCCATTTTAGAACGATATGGCTCAAGCGAACGCTGCGTTGTTATTGTACGGCTATTAAGAATTATTTGAAAATGATCGAAAATCACGACGGATTTGGGTTAAAAATTATATTGCAAAGCGGCAGAAAAACGGGTTCTTTAATCAACTTATTGCTAGACTAAAATTTGATGATCCTGACCTTTACCGCCGAATTCTACGTATGAATGTCGACACATTTGAATTTTCGGTCAAGCTTATTTCGCCTCATGTGCAACGGAACGGTACTAATATGAGGAAAACAATCCCTGATTTAATCTTAATTTTTGTTGAACCTTTTTTTGAGTGCGAAAAGTCGTTTCGACATTCTGCAATAATCGAAATAAAAGAAGCATGACTCAGTAGAGGCAGCAGCGAAGCATAGTACACAAATCAAATTAGTGGCAGATCCAGGATTTTCCGACAGAGGAGGGCGAAACCCAAAATTTTCCTAGAAGTGTCAAACATTGTCCAAAAATTTGTATATTATGCCCTAAGTACCGGTTTTTTGCTGTCTGTTGACAGGCAGAATTATTTCGATGCAAAAAAGTAAGAAATTTTCAAAATTTTCCAAAGTTTTTGAATGCAAAACTCGCAAAATTATGCAGAAATCAACACAAGTCGCTTAAAAAACTCGAGAAATCATTGTAGGAGCTAAAGAATCCTTTTTCTGTAAAAAAAACTACTCTTCTGGCGTAAATTTTAGTTTTTTAGAATGCCTATAGAGTCAGTAAATGTCATTAATGAGTACTATCCTCAAAATTTGATAAAAATTTGAAAAATTATGATAAAAATGGCTAAAATCATCGGAAGTACGCATCTATTCTTTGTTGCGCCCAAATATTTTTTGACGACATGAGGGGCGGCCGCCCTTCCACCGCCCCCTCTAAATCCGCCAGTGAATCAAATATATATAATGTGAGTTTAATTCAAAAAGAATACCTACTTAAATAATTATTGATTTTCTTCTCAGTTTACTAATAAACACCTGGAGAAAAATCGATAGCAATGTAAAATAGTACAGGCCTGTGCTACAAATAGTAGGTTGCCGCCAAAAAATCGAGCATTGCTCGATCCACCGGCGGCAACCAAAACGGTAGGTTTGTGCAGGTTGCCGCTTTATTTTGCCGATAAACCAGCACCCACCGGCCACCAGAACCTGGTTGCCATGTCAATTTTCGCTAGCAACCTGCGGCAACCGGCCACCAGCAACCAGGTTGCCGGTGGCTGGCTGCTGTGCATACGTGGGCAGCAAGAAAATTCTGAGGGGGAGTGCACGATTTTTCAAAGGTCAAAAAATGGCCTTAAAATGGTGGTATGGCGCAAAAATACCATTTTTCGACGTGACTCATCGAGCACTATCCCTTGGCATTAGAAAATTGCGTAAAAAACGAAAAAAATTTTTAAAAGCTGAATTCTGGGGGGGTATTTTGATTTCTGGGGGAGAGGTTATTTTGGTTTCTCGGGGGATGCATACCCCCCAAACCCCCCACGCCCAGATTGGTTGCCGTGTCATTTTGCGCTAGCAACCTGCGGCAACCGGTCACCAGGTTGCCGGTGGCTGGTTGCCGCTAGTAGCCGCCGTGTGAGCGGGCCTCAATGCTCTTCTGGGCCAGTTCGCTTTCGTGACTATCGTTACGTTTTTCGTGCTGTGAATCCCGATCGCCAGCGCAGAAATTTTAATGAAAAGCCGCGAAAAAAAACAGATCGATTGTTTGGTACAAATCCGCAAGGTGTGCATCTAGGTATTCTACGCCTTTATAAGACACGAATGAAAAAATTTAAAACACAAAAAATTCGAAGTAAAGCACCAAAGTTTGAATAAAAGTTTGACTAACACAAAATTTGATCTAACTAAATCTATACGTGGTCAAAAGTAAGGATTTAGGCGCGATATATTAATCGAAGCCGAATAATCGCATTTTTCGAACAGCTAAATTTTCTGCTGGCTCAGCAGGTCGGTAGCATAGCTAGCCCTCTGAATTTATTAAGTGGGGGAGAATTTCTGAGTTCTAAAACCCAGCAACCAGTTGTAGAAAGGCAAAAATATTAGCTTATTTAGCTATTCTCAGTGAGATCTACACATTGGAGGAAATGGCCTTAAAAAATTAAAGTTGATTTTAATTGAATTGAACAAATATGTTGTTTTTCGAGCTTATTAGCTATGAAATTGCGCTAAAATCTATTCTAGCGGTCGATCAGATACACTTTATAAAATTTTAATTTTTTCTCTAGGGATCCTTCTTAAAAGTATTGATATTTACAAAATTTTGAGGAGGGACTAGTCCTTCCTTATCTTCCAACAGCTATGCCTCTGCAGCGGATATACGAGAGATCAAACAATTCAATACTCTCAGAATGCACACTAAATGTGCACAAATCAAGACGGGTACAAAATATAGGCCATCTGTCACTTTTCTCTCTGTTGTAGCGACACATTTTTTCTCCCTTTGACTCTGTTTAAGCCCCAACAAATCTGCATCGTACACATATAAGTGAGTATACAGCAAAAAATTGAATGAATTGAATAACATATAGTCGAAAATAAGTGAAAATCTGGCACTTGTGAGTCTAAAGTTGGGCTAAGAATGCTTGCGAGTAAAAAAGTACAATACTAGATTTTTCGGAAAATCGACAATTGTGTTGGGTCGCAGCCATTTTAGCGAGGGGTCAGAATCCATTTTGGGGTCAAGACCCACCCCTTAAACTCCCCTCCCAAAGAACATGTATGGTGTGCAGATACATTATTCCTTCAGTCAGGAAACTTATTTTCACATTTTTTACGCCACAAAGAGATTTATGAATTATAATATAATTATAATTATTATAATTATAAGTATATTATAATCATTTTCCCTAAATCTAATAAAACTCGTCGCATAGATTATACCATTTGATGAGCTATGTTGTTCAGTGTGTTCTGGCAATCAGAAGGATTAAATCGTTATCCTACTTGTAGTACGTCAATAAACAATATAAAATTTATACCAGAAGGATTAACAAATGTTGTCACGAAATCTAAGTTGCACAATCTACTTGTATCCAATGGCAAAGCAATCTAAATAGGTTAAAATAAATATTAATAAGGCATAAAAGACGTCAAGCTTATGGGATATAAAAATACGAAATACAAAAATAAAAGAAAACAAAAGATTAAAAAATTAAAAAAAATAATTTAACGAATAAAAAACATAGCACAAACAAAATCTACAGGCATCCATGCATGAAAATTCAGAAATCTTTTTGAGAGGCAACACAAAGCCAGGAGAAGAAGAAAAATCGCATTTTTTGAAAGAAAAGCTTTCAATTTTTGGCGCTTTCCACCATATGTGCACTATTTTTCATACTCTGGCCTTAAAAATGGCTGAATCTGCCACTATTAGAGCCTGCCTGTTAAGAACAAATAACGTTTTGTCAAAAACTTTCCATAGTAAAATATGTCAAAAAATTAAGGTTTTACTAGCTGTCCCAACTACACATAGAGATCCCTACCCCCGACCTCCAGGATTCGTAGGACTCCGAAACTAAATTTTTAAATCTTATTTGTCCAGATGTTTTTATGCTAATGGATTCGATGAGGCAAATCAAAAAAATGAATTTCTCCCCTACACTGTTTTTTTTTGTACGAGCCTCTTTGTACATGTACAAAGATCCCCGGAAAAGTCTTTGTACGAGCGAAAATTTTTTTGTACATATAACGTATAGATATGCAGTTGAATGTACACATTTTTACATACTACTAGATTGTTATCCGTGACCCGCACGCTTCGCAAAATGTGTAACTTTGTCCTAAATTCAGCTGGTTATATTAGTTCGGCCCGAAACGCCAAAATTTTCATGAGAAAGGTTGAAATTACACATAAAATTCGACTCAGCAAGTTAAAATGACTTGTGTTATACAATTATAAATAATAAGCGGTTGCAATGTGCTGACTGAATCTCATAATAGACACCAATTTGCTTATGAATTTAATGCAACGCAAATATAAAAGAGTCAATTTTATCTTCAAACGGCAGAAAACAGTGCACAGTTGTTTAATAGTTCTTTTTTCTGCCTAAAATCTTTATAAAACAGTGGAAATAGATGTAAAAGATGCTTCAATCTGTACAAAGATGCTTACAGATAGATTTTGGAGTGTTTAATGCGCGCGCCTGGAGCTAAATAGAATGTAATTATGATACTCGGCGCGGAGCGCCGAAAATTTTTAGAAATTTCGCTAAAAAATACTCCAAAAAACGTTATAATTACTATTACTTTGCCCCAAAAAGTCTTTGTACATTGTACAAAGATGGCTCCGAAAATCTTTGTACGAGCCTCAAAATCTTTGTCTCGTACAAAAAAAAAAGAAACAGTGCTCCCCTATCATAAATTTTTCGCCACTTTACTGACCTTTGAATTTTTTACACCCCATCCCCGTTTCCTAGAATATAGGCACAGCCTATGTGTAGCCCCAGAAGCGATTTTGAGATATAAACTATTGAGTCTTATTATACATCAGCCTCATCCTAGATGTGGGTCAGGGAAACAGGAGAAAATAAAGGATAAGGTTAGCTTCAATAAGAGTAATTCATTAACTAGCAATATGCAGATAATTTTTAACCTATTAGAGTGAGTAGCCATTTTCATGTTCCACATTTATTTCAGTGTATATCTAAGAAGTTGCAGTGCAATGCACTTAGATTTTAGTTTGTATGAGTAGCGTTTGTTATTGATCAAGCTAACCCAAGCTGACTTCGAGATTTATTTTGTTTTTATTTATTTAACAACCCTAGATTTCGTTGTAGTACCGTAAACTCAATTATTATTTTAAAACAGTGTTTTGGTATTTATGGAACTCCTTCTTTATTCTTTTATCGATAAGTTCAAACCTCCGACTCCCTTTTTAAAAGATGTCAAATGTAATGCTGCGATCTTTCACGGACATTTTGCGGAAATCTGATAAGTATTAGCAAAAAGCATTGAATTAGAAAAGACAATAACACAATAATTAAGGATAATTTTACAGAACAATAATTATTATAATTATAATTATATTATAATCCTAAAACTATTTTCATTATTAATATCATTGTTATTATTCTTATTATAATTATATTATAATCGAAAATTATCATTAATATTATTATTATTATTATTATTATTATTATTATTATTATTATTATTATTATTATTATTATTATTATTATTAATTATTATTATTAATATTCTTATTATTATTATTATTATTATATATCATCATTATTATTAATATTATTATTATTATTATTATTGTTATTGTTATATATTATTATTATTATTATTATTATCATTATTATATCATTATTATTATTATTATTATTATTATTATTATTATTATTATAATTATTATTATTATTATGATTATTATTATTATTATTATTATTATTATTATTATTAACATTAACATGATTTTTACGTATCTGAAATAACAATTGCCACAAAAATAACAATAATAATTATTTTTAATGAAATACAATTAGTACTTAAAAGACAGGTCACAAAGCAATAATTTATGAAAGTAGCTTTGCGTCACGCACCATACCTTATTTTTCTCAAAAAAGCCACTCATGGGTCCCCACAAATGAGCACAGTTGCTGGTGCAATTATACCAGTCATATTCTGAATCTTTGAGCAGGGTAACGAAAGAATGCGTGACTTTTACCATAGACAAAATGAATTTTTGCTGCAAGTTCACTTTATTCACATGGCAAAGTTGAAGTTTGTCGCATACTTGTTCGGCTTCAACATTCAACTGACGAAAAATGAAATAATTGTGATTCACTCGAATCATATATGCTGAGAATTGAATATATAGGAAATCTACAACAGTCTAGCATAGAAGGCCAGGCTTAAACAGCAAGAAAATATTGGAAAGTACTTTGAAGGAAAGCGATTGATCTATTTGCTCATTTGAGAGTATCAGGTCTAAAAATTTTTAAGATTGCCCAAGTACAGTCAGCCCTTAAGAAACGATTTCAATAGTATATAATAAGAATTTTTTATATTATTTGCATTATTTCACGTTGTACTTTCACACGGCTCGTGACGGTGCTCCATTCCGCGCAAAAAACAATTAAAGATTAATGACTCAGCCTGATTTTTCAGAAATTGTCCATTTCTATTCTCAAACCCAGCTGTCTACTCCAAGCATTCATATTCGGTCATGCAAAGTCATCTCAAAAAGAGGAAAAACATTGAAATTCAAAGAAACTAAGGTATCCGTTGGAACTGGAATTTTGAATCAGTATTGAGGTACATTGCCTAACATACAATATAAATAAAAAATGTAACATAAGATCACCCTAAAGTAGTGTTGGCAAAACGTTAACGAGAACGAAAGGAGGAACGATTGTTCTCGTTCCCGTTATCGTTAACAAAACGAGAACGATGATGTTTTTGGAACGATTTAATTTACCGTTAACAGAATGATTAATGAGCATCTCTAACGAGAACGGGAACAATAAAGTCTTCGAAACGGCTTCATTTATCGTTAACGGAACGATAATTGATCATCGTTAACGAGAAAAACAACGAAAATGTTTTAGGAACGCTATGAATTATCGTTACCGGAACGATAATTGATCGTCGTTAAGGAGATTGAAAACGAAACAGCTCCTCGGAACGGTCTTGATTATCGTTCCAAATGATCTTTAAGTCAGTAATTTCATAGGTTAAAACATTCACGCGTAATTGCTGTATGTTTGTTTTTGTGAATAAAATAATTAGGTATAAAACGCCCAAAGCCAAGATATTGTACAAGTATTACAGCATCCTAGGTATTTCTACAAATTAGTTCAGTCAACATGAATCGCGAAACCATTTTAAGATACTGATGAAAAATGGATAAAAAACGCTAAAATTATTATTTGTGCACATAACATTTAGGCACCAACAAGAAATGCTACAATAAGTCACAAAATGCCATCAAAAGCTTCGTACTCTTTGGAAGTTTGTTAATAAGTTCTAGCAGTCCTGGGTAAGGCCGTTTTGTCCACCCAGCTTGCAACATACCTAGGCGTGAGGTCAAGGGCGGATTTAGCGGGGGCGAGGGGGGGCGGCAGCCCCCTGTCGCCAAAAAATTATTGGGCGCAAGAGAAAAGTTGTTTATTTTTTACTAATTTTAACTATTTTTATGATGATGTTCCAAAATTTTTCCGGCGCAGCGTCGGTATAGTGTTAATCCATTGCATTTACTGACTTACTTGGCGCACAAAAGTCTTATTTTACCTCAGAAGAGTAGCTTTTGTACAGATTAATGTTTCTGTGGAAGTTAAAATTATTTATCGAGTAAATACATAGTAATTTAAGCAGTCCGCACTTTATAGCATTTTATTTGTTTGGTTCAGCACTTTATTTTGATTTTTGAACTAATTTCTTGGTGAATTTAAAACCAATTATTCGTGTTTTTTGTGGAAAACTTTAGAAAACTTTGAAAATTTGCTGAATTTTCTGCATCTTAAGGGATTCTGTATATCAAAATATGTCCAAAAACGGCTAATTTACAGGTAAAGGCCCAATCTTTGATCGATTTTTGACACTTATAGCTAAATTTTTGGTTCCGTCCGCCCCCCTGTCAGAAAATCCTGAATCCGCTACTGAGTGGGGTATGGGGGTATGCACCTACCAGAAGGCCACATACATAGAAAATGAAAATACCCAACAGTACCCCTCAGAATAATACTTTCGAAATGTTTTTGTTTTTTCTACGATGTTTTGGTGTCAATAGATAGAGATAGCCGAGAAACGTTAAAAAATGGTATTTTTTGCCATTGCACCATTTTTAAGACCAATATTTGACTTTTAAAGAATTTCGCATCTCCTGAACTCTGGTGCCGCCCATGAGTGGGCAGCACCGAAATTCTGGGGGGAGGGGTGCAGAATTTTTTAAGGTCAAAAATGATCTTAAAAGCGGTGCTATGGCGAACAAAACACCATTTTTCAACGTTTCTCGTCGAGCTCTATCCATTGGCATAAAACTAATCGCGAAAAAAACAAAAAAATTCAAAACTTGAATTCTGGGGAGGGTTTTTTAAGTTTTTCTATTTTCATCTTGAGTATTTTGCCTTCTGGGGATGCATACCCCCAACCCCCACGCCCAGGTGTGGTGTCGCCCCGTGTGGTGCCGCCCACTTATGGCTTGCACTCTCTGCTGGCACGTTCCTGCGGCCTGCCCTCTCTGTCCAGCCTGCCTACGCTGGTATATGAATCATTTAATGGCTAAATTGTTTTTTCAAGTTTCAGATGGATTGCAAACGCTGTATTAACAATGATTTCAATGTGCTCTCCTATTAGGAGGAAAAAAGCAGCTTTTCCGAATTTACATACAATAGCCAGTAGTAAGGCGGGTCTCCCTAAGGCGCAACGCTATAACATAGCCTGTGTTATAGCATAGGCGGAGGGACTCAGAATCTGCGCCCTGGCTTTTCTCAGGGCGCAATGCTCTAGCATAGGCTGTGTTGTAGCATAGGGAGGGTCGGACATGCCCGGACCTGCCCGCTCAGGGCCAGGGGAGGGGATACAATAAACCAGGGAGTTATTACCCAGGGGGTTAGTACCATAGGTGAGCAGCACCGAAATTCTGGGGAGGGGGTGAAAAATTTTCGAAGGTCAAAAAATGGTCTTAAAAGTGGTCGTATGGCAAAAAAACACCATTTTTCGACATTTCTCATTGAGCACTATCCAATGACATCAAAAAAATCGCTAAAAAGCAGACAATATTTTCGAAATTTGAATTCTGGAGGGAAGGTATTTTGATTTCTGGGGGGAGTATTTTAACTTCTGGGGGGGTGCATAATTCACCCCAAACCCCGTCCCCACGCCCATGTGTGGTTATTACCCAGGAGGTTATATTTGAAGAGGCGTAAGTCAAGAACTAGCGATCGGATCGGGCTCGGATCTTCAGAGTATGTTGAGTGTATGTTAGGTGTGGTATGTGCAAAATTTTAGCGCGCAACCTACAGTATACTAGCATTAGCTTACACTTTTGCATATAGGAACGTAAATCAAGAACCAATAGCCGGATTTTGTTCAAATTTTCAGGAAATGATGTATATACGCGAGGCATGCTACGTACAGAATTTTAGCACGCCGAATACAGTATACCAGTTTACTTTACACTTTCTCGTATAGCACTATATTCCAAGTATCACTAGCCATATCTTGTTCAAATTTTCAGGATATGATGTATATAGGCAAGGCATGCTATGTACAGAATTTAAGCGCGCAGTCTACAGTATACCAGTGTACTTTACACTTTCTCGTATAACACTATATTCCAAGAATCACTAGCCGGATCTTGTTCAAATTTTCAGGATATGATGTATATAAGCAAGGCATCCTATGTGCAGAATTTCAGCGCGCAGCCTACAGTATACTAATTTACTTTACACTTTCTTGTATAGCACTATATTCCAAGAACCGTAGTGTCTTTCGGTCATTGCTCCAGTCTCAGGAAGATTACAGTGTTAAAATGCTAAGAAACCTATCAAAAAAGCTATCTTTCTTAAACTTAAGCAATTGCTGAATATAATCATATTATTATTATATTATTATTTCATTGGCATATACCTCAGAAGCTCTTAGGAAATCCAGCAGAAGCTGCATATATAAAAGCTATCAACTATGTACCCTCTCTATAAATATCATAGTACCATAGCTTTTTGATAGAAATCTTCTGTAGGAGGGTAAAAATATGTAGAAAATAGTTGGAAAGTACTGAAGTCTTGGAGTTCCTCTATCAAAGAGGCGGAAGTTTTCTGTGAATTAACTTGCCCGAATTTCCAAATTTCATGCAATATTCTATAATTTTTAGTTAAAATTTGGGGTATATTTGTCAAAAATTACTTCAAAACACAAAAAAACATTATAATTTTGCTTAGTCTATCCATATACTCTACAATCTCTGATAGAAATATGGCTAAATTTTGCGTGATTCATTTGATTCATTTACTTTGTGGAAAGAACAATATTTGTTTCACACGGTATTTGAAGAATTATATGACAGGCTGAAGCAAACCATACATAAAAATCAATTAAATTCCATGGCTATGAGACAAACACTAAGCCATTTGTGTACGTGCAGAAAATGCATGCAATTTTCCCGAATTTAAATCTAATAAACTATTTTATACTGTGAGGAACATGACTATATTCAAGTAGATCATTTCGGGATTTTGACCATTGTCGAGTTTTTGTCATTTTTCTGCATTCTCTGTATGCTAGTGACTATACAGCTTACAAAATTATGTCAGCAATCCTGGAGCAATGCCATATTAAATAAAGATTATCCAAGCTTTGCAAGAAATTTTCCAAATTTTACAAAAACTTTCATAAACTCAACAAAAAATATTCCAAACTTAGCGAAATTCCTATGCTTAAGCATGTAGAATTTATTCCAAACTTTACAAAAAATATTTCAAACTTTACGAAAAATATTCCACCCTTTACAAAAAATATTTTAAATTTACAAAAAATATTACAGATTTTACAAAAAATTGTTGAAACTTTACAAAAAATTTTGAGACTTTAGAAATTTTTAGATCAATACTGATGACACAGATGAGAGTTATGTATTCATCAATCCCTTATACGTGAAGGTTTGCAAAGTAAAACCTAGCCTCAGGGCTTAAGAATTCCCCCTAGTTAAGCAGCAGGCATAGATCGCCCTTTTCCGGGCGTGTTAATGCATTAAATGCTAAAAGTGATGATTTAAAGGTGAAACCTCATATGTTTGCAGGTTTGGCAAATTTAGGGGTCCGCATTAATCTATGCAGATTTTATGAACTGACGACAAGGAAATGCATGTATGAAGTAGAACTGCTTCATGGATTAGTCTACAAATTTTGCAATGTGACCTTTATATTTTTTATAAGCCAAAAATCAATCCTTACAGGTGCAAAACAGGAGCATGAGTGGCACAGGGCATATAAAATAGTGTCAACGATGCTTGAGAAATGCAGATTAGATACATAAAATTTGACATTTTACAACAAAATTCCCAAATTTGATAAAAACTCTTCCAAACTTTACAAAAAATATTCCAAACTTTATAAAAAACATTCCAAACTTTACAAAAATATTCCAAAGTTTACAAAAAATATTCCAAATTTTACAAAAAATATTTCAAATTCTACAAAAAATATTCCAAACTTTACAAAAAATATTCCAAACTTTACAAAAAATATTCCAAACTTTGCTAATTTTCAGATCAATACTGATGAAATGGATGAAGTTACGTGTTCATTGATGAATTTTGTGTGGAGGTTTGTAAAGTAAACCCTAGCTCAGGGTTTGGAAATTCCCACAAGTTGAACAGCAGGCAAAGATCGCCCTTTTTCAGGTGTTTTCTGATAAACTTTGAAAAGCTCAAAATAGCATGAAAATCAAATTTGAGCAATGTTTGCCTATACTGGTTGCTTATTTTTGGGCAAAAATAACCCTAATGGCATCATTAGACAAGTACTGCTATAAAATCAAGCATTGTAAAGACAGTGTAAATAAAAAATCAGCATACAGTTGGTTGTGCGCTAAAATTTTGTATATATATCACAGCTAAGGTTTATATATCATATCCTGAAAATTTGAAAAAAAATTCGGCTAGCGGTTCTTGGAATATAGTGCTATACGAGAAAATGTAAAGTAAATTAGTATGCTGTAGGCTGCGCGCTGAAATTCTGTACATAGCATGCCTTGCCTATATGCATAATATCCTGAAAATTTGAACAAGATCCGGCCAGTGATTCTTGGAATATAGTGCTATACAAGAAAGTGTAAAACAAAGTGGTATACTGTAGACTGCGCGCTGAAATTCTGTACTTAGCATGCCTTGCCTATATGACTAATATCCTGAAAATTTGAACAAGATCCGGCTAGTGATTCTTGGAATATAGTGCTATACAAGAAAACGTAAAGTAAGTTCGTATACCGTATGCTGCACGCTAAAATTTTGTACATAGCACAGCTAAGGTCTACATATCATATCCTGAAAATTTGAACGAAATCCGGCTAGTGGTACTTAGAATATAGTGCTATACGAGAAAGTGTAAAGTAACTGGTATGCTGTAGAATGCGCTCTGAAATTCTGTCCATAGCATGCCTCGCCTATATACAT
This sequence comes from Mermis nigrescens, assembly GCA_036768485.1. NCBI lineage: Eukaryota > Metazoa > Nematoda > Enoplea > Mermithida > Mermithidae > Mermis > Mermis nigrescens. The sequence goes on from JAVLUZ010000425.1 coordinate 73,690, forward strand.
CATATCCGAAAAATCTGAACAAAATCCAAGCATTGGTTCTTGAAATATGGTGCTATATGAGAAAGTGTAAACTAAAATCGACATACTGTTGATTACATGCTGATAACAATAAGATAACACATGCAACATAAACCCACCCTACTATGAAAATTTCAGCGCAATCAGCCCTTTATTTCTAAAGTGAGAGTACTACATGAGCAAGTGAAAAGTAAATTAGTATACTGTAGGCTGCGTGCTGAAATTCTGTACATGGCACAGCTAATGTTTATGTATCATATCCTGAAAATTTGAACGAAATCCGGCTAGTGGTTCTTGGAATGTAGTGCTATACGAGAAAGTGTTAAGTAAACTGGTACACTGTAGACTGCGCGCTGAAATTCTGTACATAGCATGCCTTGCCTATATGCATAATATCCTGAAAATTTGAACAAGATCCGGCCAGTGATTTTTGGAATATAGTGCTATACGAGAAAGTGTTAAGCAAACTGGTATACTGTAGACTACGCCCTGAAGTTCTGCACATAGCATGCCTTGCCTATATGACTAATATCCTGAAAATTTGAACAAGATCCGGCTAGTGGTACTTGGAATATAGTGCTATACGAGAAAGTGTAAAGTAAACTGGTTACTGTGGACTGCGCGCTAAAGTTCTGTACATAGCAGGCCTCGCCTTTATACATCATTTCCTGAAAATTTGAAAAAATCCGGCTATTGGTTCTTGATTTAGGTTCCTATATGCGAAAGTGTAAACTAATGCTGGTATACTGTAGGTTACGCGCTAAAATTTTGTACATACCACATATAACATATACTTAACATACTCTGGAAATTTGAGCCCGATCCGAGCTCTGGTTCTTGACTTACGCCTCTTCAATAATAACCCCCTGAGTAATAACCCCCCTGGGTAATAACTCCCTGGGTTATTGCATCCCCTCCCCTGGCCCTGGGCGGGCAGGTCCGGGCATGTACGACCCTCCCTGTGCTACAACACAGCCTATGCTAGAGCATTGCGCCCTGAGAAAAGGCAGGGCGCAGATTCTGAGCCCCTCCGCCAATGCTATAACACAGGCTATGTTATAGCGTTGCGCCCTTGGGAGACCTGCCTTACTACTATTGCCATATCAGTGCTTGCAGTACCAGCCACATCAGCACCGTGTGAAAGAGTCTTTAGTCGGGCGACTTTTATATTTGATAAGAAGTGCCACAATCTTAGCAACAAACGTTCATGTGTACGTGTAGTGTCACTTATATAAATTAGTAGATTTTTGCAACTTGACGTCAACAATGACAAAATAATGCATGTACTCAATAAACGGAACAAATTTAGATGTAAAATGCCATGGTACGATTTAATTAATCGTTAACGAACAATAAATGGTCATCGTTAACGGGAACGGGAATAGAAAAGGTTTTGGAACGGCTCAATTCATCGTTAATGGAACGATAATTGATCATCGTTGACGAGAACAAGATGGAAAATGTTTCAGGAACGCTATCAATTATCATTAACGGAACGATATGCAGCTGTCGTTAACGAAAATAGGAACAATATTAGTTTCGGAATGACTTCAACTATCGTTAACGGAACGATAATTGAGTATCGTTAATGGGAACGGGACGATAATTGTTTTTGGAATGTTTTGCCAACACTACCCTAAAGTCACACGATGCATTTTTTAAAATTTATCTCTTTATTTTTTAACTCTTATTTTGCGTTATTTTCTTAAGGAAAAGTTTTTTCTCGCTTTCAGTGGGTCGTCGCACCGCACGAGCATGTCTGATCAGCATTTTTTTCAAGAAGGTCAATGAAACACGAACGAGACTGTTAGAATTCGTACGACCTGAAAGCTATTTTTAATTTAGCTAATATCGATTAAAATGGTTACGAAATATTAGGTTCCGTATCTCGAGAAACTTTCAACAAATGATGGATAAGTCAGAAAATTTTAATAATTTAATTAATACGAAATTTTTCCGCATCTTCAGAAATTTGTCACAAGTGATTTATAAACCTGAGAATAGGTGCAATTAAAGCACGCAGATTGAAATCACACTTGCATATTTCGGATAATAGTTTTAAAAGGAGAAATACATAGTCGATAAAATTTTCTCCGCAAACAAACGTAGAAGAAAAGATAAAGGCATAACTTACTACGCCTATGACTTTCTTCAAAAGGTCAATGTAACGTTGCATTTTTGAATCGCAATTTTCCTGATTAACGCACACAAACGTTGCTAAGCTGGTTTTGCCGCTCTAAAAAGTGCAATAGAATTAAGCTGCATTTGTCGAAACAAATAGTATCACTAAAGTGTGCAATAAAAAATAGTATTTCGATTTAATTTAATCAATGATTTTAAAGGATTATGACGATACAATCGGAGTAATAGAGAGTAAAAGAAAAATTAGGCAAAAAAATTGAAATAAGTCTTGGTACATAGTACGCGCAAACTCCAAAGATAAAAATGTGTAAAAAGGATTATTCATAATTTGAACTTATCACTTACCTTTTCATCCTTAATCAATTGTATCAACTTTCCAACGACGTCTTTACATTCTTCACAGTCGCTGCCTTGTGAGCCTGTACGAATTGATTCATGAAGGAAACAAGACTAATAAGTAATTTCAATTACCATTACTTTAAATTTATACCTATGGTTGCCTTATTTTTAATTTTCATGCAATGTTATTGAGCATTCTTGAACATTAAAATATCTGCAATTATACATCACTTAATCTGGATTTATCTATATTCAAGTACATACTCGGCAATGTGACAAAATGCAAAAACTCAGTGATTTTAACATATATCGAAAGGGACTGTAAACAAGTCACTGCGACACATTAAATACCGAACGCGATTAGCCAAAAACTATTTTACGCATGCTAAACAATAACTTTTTGATCTACGAGTACATATGTTTCCGATGCAACATGTTTTCTAATTTTGGATTCATATTAGCCCAAATATCGATGTGAAGATTTTTTTAATCACCCGGTATATTCGACAGCAATATTTACTAACTTTATTTGAAAAAGAGAAAACGTGCAGAAATGCTGCTGTGACCTTAATTTGATTTTACCATTTCCGCTACTTTTGCCTGACTTTTCATCGTTTTTACCTGATGATTACACATAATACTTAAGAAAATTTCCGCTTAATTTTATGGCCGATTGTAAATCTTAAACATTAAGCAGAAAATGACTTGCATTAAACTCGGTGCATTTATCAAGCTACTCAGATGCTCGTAACAGAAGTCCGTGGAATCACATAACACTGCATCTTTATTTGCGTGCGCAGTACACCGAAAAGTCATCGTCAGCTCTTACACTTCAGAAGAAATTAACTCAGCTGTGAAAGTTTTTTATGCAACCTTAATAAACCAAAAATTTGATTATTTTGATTTGCACTTCTTTCTCGACATCGAGTATCCTTCTCTAAAATCAGAGCTGCACAGCATAGCCATTCTGGGGGGGGTTCAGGATCAGCCAAGAAATTTGACCCAAGACGGACATAAAATTTGTTTTGATGTAACCTAAGATACTGCCATAATTTACAGTTTCAGTTTCCGGTCAATAGTGAGCACTTTTGGACAAAAATTGTAATTGTTTCCGCTCTGACCTGATTTTCGCCCGCAATTTTGTGATAATAAAAAATTTCTGTTTCAACTAATTTGGGATATCAATAGTCTAAATCTCCGTATGGATATGGCTTCTCTGCCCTAGTAAGTATATTGCCTTGAACAATAAGAAACAAATAAGCTTTGAAAAATAAGCCTGCATGACGAAATTTACACCTACATACAAGAAAAGAATTGTAAAACCGACTTTTTTAGTTGCTCTATGGATTAAGAAACGCTGGACACACGTCGGAAATTGCATTTTTCTACTTTTCTGACGATGCTACATGTTAACATATTTGATAAAATCTTAACGATAAATAGTCAAAAATAACTTTATAAATGACGTGGAGCATGAATATGGGCAATTTAGTGCTGAGGATTATTGAAGTAGGCGTAAAGTAGCTTATTTTCTGGCATTTTTGGAGCATTAACTATTGGCTCATTATATTTGTGGGGTTAAGTAAAATTTAGGAAGCATCAAACCCAAAAAAATAATTCGATCATTAAGAACGCTAAGGACAAAGTTGAATTGTGCAGAAAACTTATAGACGGTGTTCATTATTACTTGCGAACAATAAAGAAACGATGATTGGGGAGAAGGCGGCAAATTTCATCTCAATTTCGCGCGATAGACCTGATAATACTAAATATTACTGAACAGCGACAAGCAGTGGCTGTCTGATTTTGAACCGCTGTTCAGGACTCAAAAATAAGACTGAGCGTTCGGATAAAATTAATTAGATTTTTTTATTCCGACGGACATGTGATCAAACAACGTTTGTTTGAACGAGAAATAGAGGTTTTCTTACAGCTCAGTATGTGTAGGTTTAGAACGCCCAAGTTTAGAATAAAACGAGCGATAATCAGTCTCATGTGCTGAACTACGAACATTTATCCCCATTTCTTATTTTTTCCGTATAATATGTACGCGTGGTATTTTTCGCGAAATCTTACAAGCCCGTCTTTAATAGACCAGGAAACAGCAGTGAAATGATTTCAAGAAGAGGCTGCGATAATATAATTTTGCGCTGGTTGTTGAGGTGGTGCCTCTTGCTTGTATCGATAGGTACAACTTGACTATTCTTGTCGTCTTTTCGGTACTTGAGAGCTATATTATCTCTTATATAACCGGACGAACAAGCATTAAAAATGCTCAAAGTTAAAGAAAATCAAGACTTTTTGCAAAATTCTCCGAAACCGATCATTAATTGAGGATCATGTCAGCGTAGTTCAAAAAAGCTCACTAACTAACCCAGCAGACCGGCTGACTCTCCAGACTGGCCACGCTGTGCACCGGTATCGACTCTCGACAATATGGAATTAGAGCTAAATTAAAAGCCCTTCTGTTGAATTAGATTCAATGTACTAGGTAAGTAGTAATGGCCGGCAGCCTGGGGGGCAACGCTGTAGGATTGCCCATGTTATAACATAGGCGATGACGTAAAAATCTGCACCCTGACGTCATCCCAGGGTGCAACGCCAAAGAATATAGAAGATTTGGACGGCTAGAGGGGTGTGTAAGGGAGGGGGCTCCCACCGCGCCGCCTGTTATAGCATGGTCTATCTTGCAGTGTTGTTCCTCAGGTTGCATGGTCGATCTAGGGGTATCAGCTGGTGTGCCAAAAATGGCATAAAACAGGTACGTGGCTGGCCGTCCTATTTGGGGGGACCAGCACTGATATGGGAGGACTATGCCCAAAAATAGCACGAAACAACGTTTAAAAAGTCCGATTTTTCTGAATTTTGGGGGTCAGAACCCTATTTCCCCAGATCTACGTGTCTGCTTAAAAATTATGTATCTGGTCAAGCATTTTTCCGATTTTCGCCCCATTTTATCTAGAAATTTTCCCTGCTGAGATGCTTCCTGCATGCATGCATTGTTGTATGTATTTTTACTGTTCGAAGAAAGCACGTACACAACAATACGAATAAATAAGTAATGTACAACTAATTTTGCTAAAAATTACAGTAAAAATGAACGAGGCAGCCATATAGATCAGCGAATACATCGGATATGCTGCAAATGTGATCTGTTTCGTTTGATAAAAAGAAATACGATATGACAATACGTCGCAGGTTGAACATGAAAAAATTCGCAGTAATTTCGAGTGATTTCTAGGCATCTTATCCGTAGATGCGAAGCAGGGCGGTTCTGGGGGTCAGCCTTCAGCCTCAAAAATAGGCATAAGTAGTAATGGGCGCTGGTCTGGCACGTACTACGTCATAGTGCACTTGCACTTTAAGCGCCCGCTTTGTAAGCAGAGCGCTATAGCTGCGCATTGAGTTAACGTCAGGGGGTATGTTAAGCAGGGCGCTTTAGCTGTGAGTCGAGTCAGCGCCCAGGGAGTGTGTTAAGCAGGGCGTTATAGCTGCGATTCAGACCAGCGCCCGGGGGGTGTATTAAGCAGGGTGTGTAATATTCAATCGAGCTCATGGCATCATTCAAGTGACGTCACCCCCTTGAAGTACACAGTATTTTCTCGCTTAATACGATAAGCTTGAGATTATAATTTTCGAGAGTGCACATACTTACGCATAAGTCCTTCTTACATCTAAATGTGCTTTGGTATGTACCTATGTGCAATTTTGTATGTGGCATAATACAAAGATTTAATTAGGTATTAATCTACAATAATATGTTAATTCACTCGATATATTGATACAACAACAACTCGCCAAGTAGCTATTTAGATTTTTAACGCCCTACTAATAAATAATAGCACTACAGAGTGACAAACGAACAGCAATTTTTTTAAATTTTATTCTATGTACATGGTTTGGCGACTAACATTCGCCGGACCCCAGCCAGAAACCGCGCTCCGACCAGGCGATATTATTGGAGCTCGCGTCAGAATAGTCATTGTTGCTGACGCGGCGAACTTCCGGCATGATGGGTAGAATTATTGGCAACGTGTTTACAGTAATAAAGTTGTTTGGGTCGCCGAGGTACGTAGCGTCTTCGGCGTGTATCCCTCCCCAAAATTGTTTACCAATCACCGATAAAGAGTTAAATAATACGGTTAAAGAAAAATGAATAGGAATATTGGTGTTCGTTATTAGGTTCCATATGTACGAGTCAAAGTAGTCTCTGTATTGCTTGTTGGAAACGGACGATAAATTGAATAATTGTGTTTTCGTGTCAAAGTCAGTGATATCATGGAAAAAATTAGCATATAAACTTTTTAAATGATGAGTCGTTAATGGAATTGTGAACGTTTAAACGAAAATGGTGTAAAAATACTCCAAGGTTGTCGAGCGTTGTTTGATTCATCTGCAAAATGAAAATGTTTTTTTAAAAACAAGCAGTCTCATTTGAAAAGTCTTCTTGTAAGTGTGTACAGGTACGAAAAAATTGACAAATTTTACACAAGTAGCGTGACTAAAAAGCGAAATATATTAAAGAGCATATAATATGGTTTTTGTGGAATAAAATTGCTTCGAGGCTTTATTGTAGGTAATGAACGCACGCGCTTTACTAAGCTGAAATAGACATCGTTGAAATTTCTATGGTTTTACACTCGTATACAGAGCTGGAAAACGCTAGGCGTAGAAATGATTGAATTCAGCAGCTGAAGAATATAATTTAGAAAACGAGTTCTTTCAGCCCATGTGAAAAAGTTTTTTCAAATAACGCAGTTAGTGCCGAGTTGGAAAACGTTTCAGTAGAAAAAAGATTGAACCCCCCAGGTGAAAAAGTTAATTTATAAAGTGCAGGCTGCGCCGTAGTTGGAAAGCGTTGCTTCGAACAGAACAAAGTTGCAATAGCGTAATTTAGAAAAAAGATTAATCTTTTTAAAGCTAATTTAGTAAAAAGCCGAACCACAATCAACTTTTAATGCGCCTGAAATAATAGAAACAAAGCGCGGTATCGATTTTAGCATACAAACGCGGCTATTGTCAAGAATGAAAACATACTACTAAAACTAACGATTCGTCGCACTGAAATAAGAATGCATCTATGAAACTAAGTCTAAGCTACGAAAAATATTCATTTATCAGAAGTGCTAGCAATATCCGGCTTGAACACACTGCAGGAGTTGACAATTTCCCAAAGTAATTTTGAGGCAAAGTCGCAGGAATCGTTTTTTTCGACGGCATCTTGCTTTAATTTGTCGTCAGATGGCTCGCTCGACCAAAATTAGTAGGTTGTTTACTTTTCAGCTAAGTGACGGAACGCCTATATCCACTAGAACTTTTCAAGGTTGTAGCTGGCCTTCTATATTTGAAGGAGGACGAGAATTTTGAAGCCAAGTATCCCAACAACGACTTGTAGATAGGCAAAAATAATGGTATTTTTTAGCTCTACACAGCAAGATCTACGCACTAAAGTTTTTCTGACGAATTTAAGTTTATTTAAATTATATTCAAAATATGCTTCATGTAAATAAATGGGTACAACGCGGCCTTGAATTTTGGACTTTTTAGTCCAAGGAGTGCTGAAATCTATTTAAACGATGTTTTAGATGCGCTTCAGAATTTTAAATTTCTCCTTTGGCGGGCCCTGGTAGAAAATATTCGTACTTCCAAAATTTTGGGTAAACTAGTCCCCCTTTATCTCCTAAAGCTACGCCACTGGCGCTGCTAATAGATGGTCTCAAGGGACTTTGGGGGAAAGCGGCTAATTTCCTCAGTAAAGTATTGTAAATCAAAGGCCAAAAATGAACAAATGTAGCGATTAATAAGCCTTTTTGTGTAATTATTTCCTACTGCTGTTCATGAATGCTTCCTTGGCATCAGTTTCATTTATAATTTTACTTACCGTGTTTTATTCGCACCATCAATATATCATTCATTTTAAGTTTTTGGCGGGATACCCCAGCCTGAGTCGCATGATGTCTAGATGCAATTAAATTACAATTACCTCACAGTGAGCGTATGTGCTACACACGCGCATCAAAATATGAAAGATCCATCTGGTTTTTCTGACTGATATAGCTTACAAGGGTCTATGGCCATAGGTGGGCAGCACCGAAATTCTGGGGGGATTTAAAAAATTTTCAAATGTCAAAAAATGGTCTTAAAAGTGGTCGTATGACGAAAAAACACCATTTTTCGACGTTTCTCGTTGAGCAGTATCCTTTGGCATCAAAAAATCGCTAAAAAAGCAAAAAATTTCAAAATTTGAACTCTGGGGGTATTTTGATTTCTGGGGGATATTTCAACTTCTGGGGGGCATACCCCCCGAACCTCACCCCCAATGCACACGTGTGTCCACGGCTATGTAAAGGTTTAATGCCATAAATGTAAGCAATTTATTGTTCTAAAGCACATACACGTCAGTTACCCGATTAAATTGATATTGGTTATAGGTACCTACATTTAACAACTGGTAATATAGTATCTGATAATGTACAGTAAAGTGAATGGCGCATATCATTGTGCAATCAACCAAACATTTTATCGACGCAGATATAGTACCTTTCGATGATTTATCTTGTCAATCGAAAATCTTTAACTTTCACCAGCGTTTTAGCATATTGTTGTATTCTTGGGTTGACACTGTTTCTCGACTTTTTGGCATTTCACTCGTATCTTCATTATCTTCTTGCCTTTCTTGTAATTCACCAGACAGGATATCAGCATTTTTACTAATGAGTTTCTTGAATAGATGCTTTCGAGAATTCCATGCCTTCTTTGTTGCTTCAGTATCCCCGAAACTCAGCTTTGATTTTAAAAAGTCTGCCGTTGCAGACAGTTTTGTATCTAAATCACTTTCTTCCAATGCTTTTTGGAGGAAAACATGTTGGTCATAATTTTCGTGAAGCTTTGACAAAAAAGCGTTGAAGAAGGGAGGGCTGCTCAGTTTTTCAGCGGCATCTGGAATAACTGCCATATCTCGTACAGCATTTTCCATCATTGCACGCCAGAATTCATTCTTCCAACCACTTTTGATATCAGGCTCATCATCACTATCTGAAATATCGTCTGATGTTTCTTCGTCCTCGGAACTCTCTTGGTCGTCCTCTTTCTCTTCCATTTCTCGTTTTTCCTGTTTGCCTTCTTCCTCACTTTCTTCTGAAGTAACAGATTCATTATCTTCTGTATCACTGTTTGCAGTATCCATTGAGGGGTGTAATAGCTGATGATGCCTTTTTAATGTAAAATTATTTGACAATGTTTTGTTGCACAGCGTGCATAGAACAACCATGCCTGAATCGGTCAAAGACATTAAATGACTGCCACATTTAGATCCTATGTTTTTATAAACACATATTGCACATGTGCTGCACAGTGCACAGCACAGGTGTATACTGTGAGGTATGGGGACTTCCGATTTTGAGTGGGGGATCCCCCAACCCCCTGTTACATGTGTGTAATGGCTTGTCACTGAGCACCCCCCTGTTACATGTATGGATGTAATGGCTTGACATTGAGGGGAGATACCCTAACCAAAGTCGGACGTCCTACCATCCCCGCAGAGCCAGAAACTTTTTGGATCCCTCTCGCTTTTTCGAAAACCTCAAATTTTGGCCGTTTTTAGGCGTTTTTGGAGGTCATTTACCCCGTCTCCCTAAAAACGGGGTGGACCTCCCTCAATGTCAAGTCATTACATCCATACATGTAACTGGGGGGTGCTCAGTGTCAAGTCATTACATACATGTAACAGGGGGTTGGGGGGATCCCCCACCCAAAATCGGAAGTCAACATACCTCACAGTATACACCTGTGCTGTGCACTGCGCAGCACATGTGCAATATGTGTTTATAAAAACATAGGATCTAAATGTGGCAGTCATTTAATGTCTTTGACCGATTCAGGCATGGTTGTTCTATGCACGCTGTGCAACAAAACATTGTCAAATAATTTTACATTAAAAAGGCATCATCAGCTATTACACCCCTCAATGGATACTGCAAACAGTGATACAGAAGATAATGAATCTGTTACTTCAGAAGAAAGTGAGGAAGAAGGCAAACAGGAAAAACGAGAAATGGAAGAGAAAGAGGACGACCAAGAGAGTTCCGAGGACGAAGAAACATCAGACGATATTTCAGATAGTGATGATAAGCCTGATATCAAAAGTGGTTGGAAGAATGAATTCTGGCGTGCAATTATGGAAAATGCTGTACGAGATATGTAGTGATGTAAAAGATCCAGATTTTTACCCAGATCCAGATCCAGATAAAGATCGGGTTAAGATTTTCTGGCAGATACAGATCCAGATCAGATAACCAGATCAGAAAATAACCAGATCCAGATCCAGATCGTTTTGCCAGATCAAAATATAAAAAGATCCAGATACAGATCCAGATCCAGATAAAAATATTTTTTGTGCAGCAATTTGTATTGCTAAAAAGGAGGGCGTAAAGCGCCCAAGCCCACATGGATTGGGGGTCTTTGATGGCAGGACTAATATAACAGCCCCCCAGAGGGGTCTGGGGCAGAGCCGAGGAAAATTTGCATTTTAGAGCTTTTACATAAAAATGATATCAGTAAAAATTGTCTAAAAAGGAAAAACTCACAAGTTTAGACTTTTACCAGTGGGCTTGAAATTGAGGCATGAAAAATGTAAAAATTATTACAGCTTTAATTGACAACTTTGTAAACAAGACGGCATTAAATATTCACAGGAACGTGAGATGTCTGGAATTTGGCAACATTGTGGTTAAACAGGAGAAACAAATGCTTTTACTGATCGCTTGTAAAAAAGAAAATGTGTATTATTTCAGAGGGATATCACTGTCAAAAAACACAAACGATACATACCTCACAACTCAAAATGCAACACTATGAAGAAATCTGCTTAATTTCAATTGAACAAAGAAAAACGCTGTTAAAATTCCACGTGCACCAATTAAAACTATACATGTACAGCGTAGAAATTCTGGGGAGGGGTCAAAATCAATTTTTTTCTCAAACATCAAGAAAGCGATAAAAATGGCCCATGGGCACTGAAAACATGAATTTTAGACGTTTCTCGTTGTCGCGCATCCATTGAAACACTTTTTCAACAAAAATTTTTCGAAAAAATTCAAACTTTTCCCACTTTTAGGCAAAAAAGTCTCTCAAAGGTCAATTCTGATGATAATTTATGTGAAAAAAAAACAATCTTCAATAATTTTTATCATTTAAATTACTTTTCTGCAGAGCTTCAAAAATTTTTCTGAAACAATAAAATTTATGGGGGGAGTCAGCGGCACTTTTTGGCCATTCTGGGGAGTCAGCACAGATCTGGGGGGTCAAAACCCCCAGCAGACCCCTCCCTCAGCCCCGCGTGCATGGGTAATATCTCAACAGCCCCACCAGTCCCAACAGCCCCACCGTCCCAACAACCCCACCGTTTCAACAGCCCCACCAAAAATCCAAACAGCCCCACCAGCCCCACCAGTCCCACCGTTCCAACAGCCCCACCAATAATCCCAACAGCCCCACCAATCCCAAGAGACCCACCAATCCCAACAGCCCCATCGTTCCAATAGCCCCACCGTCCCAGCAGCCCAACCAGTAATCCGAGCAGCCTCATCATTACTGCAATCGCTATTGTACGATATAATAAAATCGAGCAATATTAATTTTTTATGAAAGATATTTGTTATTATATTTATATATTCATAATATATATATATATATATTTTATTAGATTTTCAGAATAAGTCTACCTATTAAACTGGTGAACCTGTCAGAATTGAAGTTTCAGCATTTGTGCACAATCCAGGATTTTGCCTCATTCGAGTTATCTCGCAAGATTGGATCCCTGCTCATTATGGTCTACTCTACAATGCCAGAAAAAAATGAAAAATGTTCTAGTGAAAAAAAGGAAAGACAAGTGTTAAAATTAAATGAAAATCAAAACTTTCACGCTAATCTGCTATAAAATAGCCAGAAAATGTGTATTAGCGCAGTTTTTATGCTATTTTAACATTCATACCAGTTTTTAGGTCAATTTTTGGCTCAAAACTTGTTCTCCAGACCGGTCGTTCTGTGCATCTATGATTATAACAGCGAACAAATTCTGTGGGTCTGGTGGATTAAAGTGACCGAGAAATGTGCTAAAAATAGAATTCTGGGGTCTAACATAATTTGGGGGATTTCCAGAATTTCGGGTTGGGGGGGTTAAACTCGTGTGCTTTGGACAGTGCGACTGTTGGAAAAATAGGACTGCTGGAACGGTAGAACTGCTGGGAATTGGTGGGGCTAATGGGACTGGTGGGGCTGTTGGGACGGGTGAGACTGTTGGGATTTTGGTTGGGCTGTTGGGACTAGTGGGGCTGTTGTCACACAATCCGTGCATGTAAGGCTACAACTAATTACATAACCTACCAGAGTAAATCGTGAAACAGAAAGAATACCATCGTGCAAAAATAACTTCCTGATCTGTTTAAGCAGATATAAGTTGACTAAACAGATCCAGATCCAGATAAAGATCGAGTTCTGATTTTCTGGCAGATCCAGATCCAGATCAGATCACCAGATCAGAAAATGACTAGATCCAGATCCAGATGATCTGGATCTGGATCTGAATCTGGATAAAAAGATCAGATCCAGATGATCTTTTACATCACTAGAGATATGGCAGTTATTCCAGATGCCGCTGAAAAACTGAGCAGCCCTCCCTTCTTCAACGCTTTTTTGTCAAAGCTTCACGAAAATTATGACCAACATGTTTTCCTCCAAAAAGCATTGGAAGAAAGTGATATAGATACAAAACTGTCTGCAACGGCAGACTTTTTAAAATCAAAGCTGAGTTTCGGGGATACTGAAGCAACAAAAAAGGCATGGAATTCTCGAAAGCATCTATTCAAGAAACTCATTAGTAAAAATGCTGATATCCTGTCTGGTGAATTACAAGAAAGGCAAGAAGATAATGAAGATACGAGTGAAATGCCAAAAAGTCGAGAAACAGTGTCAAGCCAAGAATACAACAATATGCTAAAACGCTGGTGAAAGTTAAAAGATTTTCGATTGACAAGATAAATCATCGAAAGGTACTATATCTGCGTCGATAAAATGTTTGGTTGATTGCACAATGATATGCGCCATTCACTTTACTGTACATTATCAGATATTATATTACCAGTTGTTAAATGTAGGTACCTATAACCAGTATCAATTTAATCGGGTAACTGACGTGTATGTGCTTTAGAACAATAAATTGCTTACATTTATGGCATTAAACCTTTACATAGCCGTGGACACACGTGTGCATTGGGGGTGAGGTTCGGGGGTATGCCCCCCAGGAGTTGAAATACCCCCCCCCCCAGAAATCAAAATACCCCCAGAGTTCATATTTTGAAATTTTTTGCTTTTTTAGCGATTTTTTGATGCCAAAGGATACTGCTCAACGAGAAACGTCGAAAAATGGTGTTTTTTCGTCATACGACCACTTTTAAGACCATTTTTTGACATTTGAAAATTTTTAAATCCCCCCAGAATTTCGGTGCTGCCCACCCATGGCCATAGACCCTTGTAAGCTATAGCAGTCAGAAAAATCAGATGGATCTTTCATATTTTGATGCGCGTGTGTAGCACATACGCTCACTGTGAGGTAATTGTAATTAAATTGCATCTAGACATCATGCGACTCAGACTGGGGTATCCCGCCAAAAACTTAAAATGAATGATATATTGATGGTGCGAATAAAACACGGTAAGTAAAATTATAAATGAAACTGATGCCAAGGAAGCATTCATGAACAGCAGTAGGAAATAATTACACAAAAACGCTTATTAATCGCTACATTTGTTCATTTTTGGCCTTTGATTTACAATACTTTACTGAGGAAATTAGCCGCTTTCCCCCAAAGTCCCTTGAGACCATCTATTAGCAGCGCCAGTGGCGTAGCTTTAGGAGATAAAGGGGGACTAGTTTACCCAAAATTTTGGAAGTACGTATATTTTCTAACAGGGCCCGCCAAAGGAGAAATTTAAAATTCTGAAGCGCATCTAAAACATCGTTTAAATAGATTTCAGCACTCCTTGGACTAAAAAGTCCAAAATTCAAGGCCGCGTTGTACTCATTTATTTACATGAAGCATATTTTGAATATAATTTAGATAAACTTAAATTCGTCAGAAAAACTTTAGTGCGCAGATCTTGGTGTGTAGAGCTAAAAAATACCACTATTTTTGCCTATCTACAAGTCGTTGTTGGGATACTTGGCTTCAAAATTCTCGTCCTCCTTCAAATATAGAAGGCCAGCTACAACCTTGAAAAGTTCTAGTGGATATAGGCGTTCCGTCACTTAGCTGAAAAGTAAACAACCTACTAATTTTGGTCGAGCGAGCCATCTGACGACAAATTAAAGCAAGATGCCGTCGAAAAAAACGATTCCTGCGACTTTGCCTCAAAATTACTTTGGGAAATTGTCAACTCCTGCAGTGTGTTCAAGCCGGATATTGCTAGCACTTCTGATAAATGAATATTTTTCGTAGCTTAGACTTAGTTTCATAGATGCATTCTTATTTCAGTGCGACGAATCGTTAGTTTTAGTAGTATGTTTTCATTCTTGACAATAGCCGCGTTTGTATGCTAAAATCGATACCGCGCTTTGTTTCTATTATTTCAGGCGCATTAAAAGTTGATTGTGGTTCGGCTTTTTACTAAATTAGCTTTAAAAAGATTAATCTTTTTTCTAAATTACGCTATTGCAACTTTGTTCTGTTCGAAGCAACGCTTTCCAACTACGGCGCAGCCTGCACTTTATAAATTAACTTTTTCACCTGGGGGGTTCAATCTTTTTTCTACTGAAACGTTTTCCAACTCGGCACTAACTGCGTTATTTGAAAAAACTTTTTCACATGGGCTGAAAGAACTCGTTTTCTAAATTATATTTTTCAGCTGCTGAATTCAATCATTTCTACGCCTAGCGTTTTCCAGCTCTGTATACGGGTGTAAAACCATAAAAATTTCAACGATGTCTATTTCAGCTTAGTAAAGCGCCGTGCGTTCAATAATACCTAATAAAGCCTCGAAGCAATTTTATTCCACAAAAACCATATTATCTGCTCTTTAATATATTTCGCTTTTTAGTCACGCTACTTGTGTAAAATTTGTCAATTTTTTCGTACCTGTACACACTTACAAGAAGACTTTTCAAATGAGGCTGCTTGTTTTTAAAAAAACATTATCATTTTGCAGATGAATCAAACAGCGCTCGACAACCTTGGAGTATTTTTACACCATTTTCGTTTAAACGTTCACAATTCCATTAACGATTATCATTTAAAAAGTTTATATGCTAATTTTTTCCATGATATCACTGACTTTGACACGAAAACACAATTATTCAATTTATCGTCCGTTTCCAACAAGCAATACAGAGACTACTTTGACTCGTACATTTGGAACCTAATAACGAACACCAATATTCCTATTCATTTTTCTTTAACCGTATTATTTAACTCTTTATCGGTGATTGGTAAACAATTTTGGGGAGGGATACACGCCGAAGACGCTACGTACCTCGGCGACCCAAACAACTTTATTACTGTAAACACGTTGCCAATAATTCTACCCATCATGCCGGAAGTTCGCCGCGTCAGCAACAATGACTATTCTGACGCGAGCTCCAATAATATCGCCTGGTCGGAGCGCGGTTTCTGGCTGGGGTCCGGCGAATGTTAGTCGCCAAACCATGTACATAGAATAAAATTTAAAAAAATTGCTGTTCGTTTGTCACTCTGTAGTGCTATTATTTATTAGTAGGGCGTTAAAAATCTAAATAGCTACTTGGCGAGTTGTTGTTGTATCAATATATCGAGTGAATTAACATATTATTGTAGATTAATACCTAATTAAATCTTTGTATTATGCCACATACAAAATTGCACATAGGTACATACCAAAGCACATTTAGATGTAAGAAGGACTTATGCGTAAGTATGTGCACTCTCGAAAATTATAATCTCAAGCTTATCGTATTAAGCGAGAAAATGCTATGTACTTCAAAGGGGGTGACGTCACTTGAATGATGCCATGAGCTCGATTGAATATTACACACCCTGCTTAATACACCCCCGGGCGCTGGTCTGACATCGCAGCTATAACGCCCTGCTTAACACACTCCCTGGGCGCTGACTCGACTCACAGCTAAAGCGCCCTGCTTAACATACCCCTGACGTTAACTCAATGCGCAGCTATAGCGCTCTGCTTACAAAGCGGGCGCTTAAAGTGCAAGTGCACTATGACGTAGTACGTGCCAGACCAGCGCCCATTACTACTGGCATAAATTGATGGTCATTGCAGCAAAAAATTTTAATTGTCAACAATTCCCAGATTCTTTTCCATTTAGGCCCCCTCCCGTGTATGTCTCGTCTCCCACTCATTTGCATGGGTCTGCATACTACCGAAAACTTTGCCGTTTAAAAACAATTATTGATATATTTTTTGTGAAGTCGTGGAAATTTTTTGACAAGTTGTGGAAATTTTTTGTCAAGTTGTGAAATATTTTTGTAAAGTTGTGGAAATTTTTTGTCAAGTTGTGAAATTTTTTGTCAAGTTGCGAAATATTTTTGTCACGTTGCGAAATATTTTTGTAAAATTGTTATATTTTGCTGAAAGTATGCAGTTTTACGAGTTTTTTGCTAAAATAATGGGAAGTCATCCATCGGCCAAAAAAAGGAAAAAATAACGAAAATATGAGTTTTAAGCACTCAATTCTGGTGTCTCAGCTTGATCAAAAGCTGTTTACATCTTAAAAATCAAAATTGCTTCAATTCTGCATCATGAATGCAGATATACTGCATCCATGACCCCAGCTGGCACGACGTGGACGTATGAATGTTGTGGAATTATTGACCGCACATTTCAAATAAAATTCACGTGACTCACCGAAAAATTCCTATAACTGCAAACAATTTCTCAGAAAGTATTAATTTTTATGTTTTTCTATCCTTTCTTTTAGAGGCTAGGCACCATAAGGTCGAAAATTGCCTTAAAAATGATGTTATGGCGAAAAAACACCCATTTTTCAACGTTTCTCATCGAGCACTATTCATTGGCATCAAAAAATTGAATTCTGGGGGGGGTATTTTGGTTTCTCGGAGGTGGTTGCATACCCCCCAGACGCCTAAGTGTGCTAGGCAGCCAAAACATGACTAAGTATCAGTATTAGTCATCGTCAAAGCACTACAAGAAATTTCAGTGTGTTACGTCATATTTTGCAATTTGCGCGCAATGATGACTCATCACAGACTCGTTTCGGAACGGGTTTGCAAGTTGTTCCGGAACGGCTTACAGAGCGCTCTGACTATAAATAGGCCAAGCAGAGCTAGCGAGCTCATTCTTCTCAAGAACTATGGCGGCGCATTTCGAGCTTCCGGCTTTCAACACACTATTGGCGGTGGTCGAGTCGAAGATTTGGGTCGGAAACGAACGACTTATTGGTGTAATACTACGAAAAATTTTGGAGTATGGACGAATAGGCGTTCGGAACGCAATAACAGCGCAATTTTGGGCGACAATTGTTGAAGATGGGTCGTCGCAGGAATTACGTGAGCCGGTTATGAATCGTCAAACGCTTCAAAAGCTCGTCGATAGCCGATTATGGGTCGGCGAAGGAAAAATCGTTTCGTTTATTTTTCAAGAATTCATCAAGTTATCGAAAGCGGACAGAACAAATTTTGGATCGCCCGAATTCTGGGACGTTATTTTCGGCGAAGAAGAAGGAGCGCAAGTCGGCTGGGGACGAGAGGCGAATGATTATTACATTGTCGGCGAAATGTTCAGGACGAGAGTGAAACGATTTAACTCTGAGGCCCGGGGCTACAACCTACGTTTCCTACGCGTGGAGGAGCTCCGCGGTTTTGGCGGATTCCTCCAGTCCGTTTTAAACAGCGCGTTGGAAAGGATTTTAGACGGTTGTAGCCCCGACGATTTGGTCGGAGTCGAGCTAATTCACCCTAGTCTAGACCGACACGTAATAATTCCTTTCGTCCCCAGGCAATTTATGAACGCCGATAGGATTTTAAGCGTCGCAGAACGAGTAAACCAGTCGAGGAAGGATTTTTCGTTCGACGAGGTAATTAGTTTGAATGTTATTATCGTTAACGCCCCCATGGGCGGCGGAACAGATCGTAAGAAAATTTCGAAAACTAGAATCGTAAATTGGGACACTTGGTTTCAAAGACACTGTGGGAACGGGGGGTGTTTTATCCAAATCCAAAACACGGATAAATTATGTTTAGCCAGGGCTATAGTCACGGGAAAAGCTAAATTAGACAATCACCCTCAATGGAATACGATTAGGAAGGGAGACAAAAGAGCGGTACACGTTACAAAAACGTTTGGCCGAAAATTTAATGGTCGAAGCGGGGCTAGGGGAGCATAGGGCACTCTGCGGGATTGAAGAAGTTCGTAAAATTCAGACCATTTTATCACCCACGTATCAATTAAAAGTTTATTCTCGAGATTTTAACGATTCGTTAATTTTCGCAGGCCCTACGGCCGAAAAAATTATACATTTGTACCACCATCATAATCATTTTGATTTAATTACT
The DNA here is from genome assembly GCA_036768485.1 of Mermis nigrescens. Classification (NCBI taxonomy): domain Eukaryota; kingdom Metazoa; phylum Nematoda; class Enoplea; order Mermithida; family Mermithidae; genus Mermis; species Mermis nigrescens. The sequence continues at coordinate 92,748 of JAVLUZ010000425.1, forward strand.
CGAGTCCCCGCCTTTTTCGGCGCATCTTATTATTGTGAAACCTGTGATAAACCGTATGATCAAATTCTGAGCGACACGAATGTAATAAGGGCGAATGTAGATGTTGTGATTCGTCTCCTGAATGTACATTTGTAAATTGGCAGTTATGTAACGAATGTAATCGATGGTTCGTGAGCGAATCATGTTTTGATAAGCATAAATTAGGAAAACCGTCAAAAACTAACGATCAAGCTCGTCTTTCACTCTGTCAGACTCTAAAACGTTGTAAAACTTGTAATCAATTAATAAGCAGCAAATACGGTAAAAATCATAAATGTAATCAGTTTTTCTGTAAAACTTGTAATTGTAATGTAGATCGAGACAATCATCAATGTTATATGAAACCTATAGACAAGAATTCCGAACCAAAACGAAAACCCTTCTTTATATTTTTCGATTTTGAAACTCGTCAGGATGTAGAAATTGGGGAAAACAAGTACGGAAAAATTTTCAAGCACGAGCCAAATTGTTGTATAGCTCATCGCGTATGTGAAAAATGTATAGATACAGATTTTTGTCAGAACTGTGGCAAATATACGTTTTTGGGCGATAAATGTCTAGAAAATTTCTGTAAATGGTTATTTAGCGAGCAGCATCGGGGCGCCACAGTTTTAGCCCATAACGCTCGCGGTTTCGATTCACAATTTTTACTCGAATATTTACACGAAAATTGTACAGTTTTACCCAAAATCGTAACGCGCGGCCTCGAAGTCATAATGTTGGAAGTGGGGGGTGTTCGGGTTATCGATTCGTTAAATTTCCTACCCATGCCCCTTTCTTCTCTTCCAAAAACTTTCGGGATTCCAGAGCTGAAGAAGGGGTACTTCCCACATCTTTTCAACACAAAAAACAACCAAAATTATATCGGCCCCCTACCCGATTCCGAACACTACTCACCCAACACTATGAAAGACGAGGCGCGCGAGGAATTTCTTAAATGGTACGAAACTGAAAAAGCAAAAAACGAACCCTTCGATTTACAAAAAGAGCTTGTAGAATATTGTAATTCCGATGTAGATATTTTAAGGCGTTGTTGTTTAAAGTTTCGTCAAATTTTTATTGACGAAACGGGCGTAGATCCTTTTCTAGTCAGTTTAACAATAGCATCGGCCTGTAATCACGTATTTCGTAAAAATTTTCTCAAACCAGAACGTATTGGCATTGTTCCAGCTCACGGGTACCGGTCTCAAGAAAATCAATCAATAATAGCATTAAAATGGTTAAAATGGCTTTCGGAAACTCAAAACATTCGTATTAGACATAAATTAAACGGGGGCGAGGTAAAAATTGGGCGGTTTAAAGTCGACGGGATCTCGGGGAACACAATCTACGAATTCAACGGCTGTTACTATCACGGGTGTACAAAATGTAATATTGTAAATAGAAAGCAGCGAACTCTAGATAATCGAACGTTCGAGGAAGCCTATCAGGCCACTGTAGATAGACGTAAAGCGTTAGAAAATTCGGGTTATACAGTTGTAGAAAAATGGGAATGTGAATTGAAGCGAGAGCTTGAACAAAATGTAAATATGAAACGTTTTTTCGATTCTGTAAATTTTGTAACTCCGTTATCGCCGAGAGAAGCATTTTACGGCGGTCGTACAAACGCTGTAAAGTTGTATCACGAATGTAAAGAAGGCGAAAAAATTTCCTATACAGATGTATGTAGTTTGTATCCTTGGGTATGTAAAACGGGCGAATTTCCTTTAAAACACCCTGTAATTATCACTGAAAATTTTGTTTCGTTGTATGATAAGCCGTATAATGGTATTATTAAATGTACAGTCGTCCCCCTCGGGGTTTGTACCACCCAGTCCTACCTTTTCGACACGACGGCAAATTATTATTCCCCCTCTGCCGGACCTGTGTTTTTGAAAAGCAGGACGTCTGTGAGCATTCAGACGAAGAAAGGATCAATCACGGGCGCCTGGGTTTCCCTAGAACTGTACAAAGCGATCGAGAAAGGCTACAATGTAACAAAAATCCACGAAGTTTGGCACTATACAGAAATCGAAAAATACGACCCAACGACCAAAGAGGGCGGGCTTTTCACAGAATATATCAACACGTTCCTACGATTGAAGCAGCAGGCGGACGGGTGGCCAAAAGGATGTACAACGGAAGCAGAAAAAGATGAATATATTAGGCGATACGAAGAAATCGAGGGTATAAGGTTAGACAGGCAAAAAATTGAGAAAAACTCAGGTATGCGCGCGTTAGCTAAACTTATGTTAAATTCTTTTTGGGGAAAATTCGGACAGCGCAACAATTTATCTCAGGTCGAATATTTCACCGAGCCGGAAAAATTTGTAAAGTTAATGTTCGATCCTACGAAAAAAGTTAGCACTGTACAGTTTTTAGGCGAGCGCATGGCATGTACAACTTATGTCGTAGAAGACGAATTTTTAGAAGCATTAAATAACACAAATCCCGTAATAGCTTCTTATGTAACAGCTCAAGCTAGACTTAAATTGTATTCATATTTAGAAAAATTGGACACGCGCGTTATTTATTTCGACACCGATTCAATTATTTATTTAACTCGGAAAAATGATAATTATACGGTTCCAATAGGCCGTTACTTGGGCGATATGACCGACGAGCTTAGCGGTTATGGGGATGGGGCTTACATTTGTGAATTCGTAGCGGGAGGGCCAAAAAATTACGCGTACAGGGTTACTATTGACGGGAAAAATATCGTAAATCAGACTCATAAAATTCGGGGGTTCCGTTTAACGTTCAACACTAGAAAAGAAATCGATTTCGATATCATGAAACAAATGGTCATCGGTTTCTGTTCAGGAAACGAGATCATAAAAACCGTTTTGGAAAAGAAAATTCTCAGGGATAATATGAGAAACGTTTTTACCGCGGTGTACAAAAGAGAAGTAGTAAGGAGACCCCCCCCCGCGCGTAAAATGGGGGGTCCGCTCTATGCTTAAGCATTACAGGTCGGCCAATGAGCCTTCTTTTTGGGGGTCCGCTTTTTCCATGGGGGAAAATTTCCCGGGGGAAATTCAATAGTAGAAAATTTCTCCGGGGGAATTTTGAAGTCTTTTTGGTAGTAGTAAGCCCTGGGTCCCTAGGGCGCAACGTTATAACATAGCCTGTGCTTAAGCATAGGCGGAATGAACATGCCCAGACGGGCCCAGAATTTTCCTTTTTAAGCTGGATTTTGATAACCATGCCCAGACACGACCTCCGCCCGCCCGCCCGCCGCCCGCCCCGGGCCAGGGGCCCAGAGCCAGGGAGAGGAAATTCCCACTGTGTGATTTGCGGGGGTCCACCTTCGGCTACCCCCGCTTATATTTATAGATTTGAAAAAAGTCGCCCGAGCTGGGAATTGAACCACCGACTTGCACGTTTAAAGATTAGCCACTTAACCACTGTGCGATTTCAGTTACTATTAAAAAGTTAAAGTGATTTATAAGGCGATCTGGCAATGTTGGCAAACGTGTCTGAACAGGTCCGGCGTGCCCGGACATGTTCAGACCCCCTGAAGTCTATAAATATGAAAAATTTTCCTTAAAATCGTCACCCGACTAGAAAGAAATCAAAGTCACCCGACTAGAAATCAACGTCTATAAATAATAAAAATTTTTCTGTAAAAATTGTCACCCGACTAGAAAGAAATCAAAGTCACCCGACTAGAAAGGTCACTGATTATTGTCCAATGTTGGCCCCGAATTTTTCGTTAAAGGCCAATATTGGCCAATAACGCATGCATTAGGGGCCAATATTTGCAAGATTCAAAATTCTTAAAAAGCTTTGCACCCGTGGGTTTCGAAACCCGTACTTTAGTGTTGGTAAACTCACGCGCGCACACTGCGCCATAGCGAAAATGTGATAAAGATTCTGAAGAATGATACTAATGCTATCTGTTATATACAGTACGCAGTAGCTATTCTTTGTTTGAAAGAGATTGCTTATCCTATCTTTTATGCCTGTGTAGTTTGAATTGTATGGTAGGTATTTCTAATTGTCGTTGGTTTGCCTAATGTATTGCAAAATCCTACATATGTACCTACATAAATACATATGTACATACATGTGTGCATAAATATTCTAATGCCATGTCAGTATGCGATTTCAAATAGCTAGGTAGAGGTTACCTACCTATGTAGCAGGACAATAGGTACGTATAAAGGTACCTATGTACGCAACTATAGTGTGTTTCATTTGATCGAGGGTTTTTTTGAAAAGTTTAAAGTGGCTACATAAGTGTTTTATACTAATGCGACAGCAAATATGTATATTCTACAGAATATCGAGTTGCATTATGATCTTTGATACTGCTAAGAGGCAAGACTGCATCATATAGGTATGTACTTATAGGTCACTTTTGTAGCCTGGCTTATGCGGACTAAGTTCAGCGGAAAAGCTTTCCAATAAACGAAACAGACTATACTTAATTCTGGTCATACAGATTTGGCGTGTGATATCTTACGCTTTACGGTAGGTTGAAATTCGCTTTAACATTTACTTCAATGTAAATAGTATTTTTATCAGCAGGTTCTAATTTTTCTACATAATATGTTTATCATTATTTACTGTATTTTTATTGATATTGGCCCCTAATGCACGCGTTATTGGCCAATATTGCTACTAACGAAAAATTCGGGGCCAACATTGGCCAATAATCAGTGCCACTAGAAAGAAATTATTTTAAAATGAAATCCAACATAAGTATGACACCAACGCGTAAGCTGCACACATGCATAACTTGCAATAAAACATTTACACGGCCTAATAGATTAAAAGAACATGAGGAATCTGCGCATATAGGTGCTAGGTATCGCTGCCCTTCATGTGCATCGTTTTTTAGGCTTCCTAGAAAACTTTGTGCGCATTTTGAGACTAAGCATGTAGAAAAGAAGTGCATCTATTGTGATTCATTAGATCTTTTCTCAGATACTCATATGAAATCATGCTTACTAGTAAAAGCTAATCCAGGACCCGAATTAGAAAAGGCTGAGCCTGTTCAAACTGCAGTAATGCCTGAGGACAGTCTCCTTCCAGAAGATTTGGCCGACTACCCTAACAATGTTCGGGAGGAAGTCAGGAAGTGCTGGAATTTGATACGTACAAGTAAAAGCATAAATGATGTGCTAGATCACGCCTATAATTATCGCTGGGGAACTGGTGATTATTTGAATATGCTTAGTGAAATTTTCAATAATGAAAAAGAGGCATTTCGTGTGGATGCAGCATTAGGTTGTATTTTGAAAAATCGTGAAACTGGTTTAAGCAATTATTGGTATGCTTGCCAAAATAATTTCACTCTTCTTGGAAAGCCAGTTCTAATTAGAAACAGTGATGATATCAAAGATTTAGCTAGTAAGCTTCAGGAAATCGATATTGAGGAAAAATTCAGCCGCCCAGATACAAAATGGGGACTTCAGGCTATAACAAATGTAGAATTTTTTGTAATCCCGCAGAAAAATTTTGTTGCTGGATGTACAGATTTTGAGCTTCCGATAGAAATAGCAAATCAGAGGCATACATTGCACATGACACAAGATAGCAACAGAAACAAGTTAAATGACAATCTTTGTTTTTTCCGTTGCTTAGCACAATGTCTTTTTGGGAATTTCGAACCGGATGCAGTTTACAGACTTTTTGTACAGTATTGTCAAAATAAAAATATTCAAGCAAACACTGAAAATTTTGAAGGAGTTCCATACACTGATTTGGAAAAGATAGAAAAATGGTTCATAGTAGATATTCAGTGTTTTCATATCGATGCTGATAAGCAAATAGCTGTTTGTTGGAAAAACGTGATTGGGAAATATGACAAACTGCTAAATTTAGATATATCAATCACTGCTTCGGATCAAGCCTACTATAGTTATATCATGAATCTTGATCAATATGCAAAGCGATACCTTTGTATCATGTGTAGCAGATTATTTAAAAAGTCTGAATACTTAAAGGAACATGCTAATCATCATTGTCATCAAGGTGAGACAAAGCACAAATTTCCAGGAGGAGTATTTCAACTGAAGAGAACTGTTTTTGAAGAATTGTCTGATCTTGGCATTCCAATAGCGAACCAGTTCTGTCCTTATTTGGCTGTGTATGACTTTGAAGCACTTTTAATAAAAAAAGAAACAAAAGGTTCTGATAGATTGCAGTTTATAACACAGCATCAACCCATTTCATGTGCAGTGAACACAAATGTACCAGAATTTGAACCAAAGTGCTTTGTAAACCCAGATCCTGATCAACTGATCATACAGTTACTACAGCATCTTGAAAAAGTTCAGCAGGCGCAAAGCGCCCTACTTTTACCTCACTTTCAAGATATCTTTGAAGGAATTTACTGAGAACTAAATTACACAGGTACTGCACTCAGTTAACTTGCCTTGGCTTCAACTCAGGCAATGCCCAAAAGCAATTCTAAGAAATGGCACAACACTTTGCCTATCTACAAATCTTTTCAAATTCTTAGACATCAGTACCTATGTAGCGCCTGGTTTTAGCTTGGATGCATTTATGAAAGCATATAAAGCGAGCTTAGTTAAAGCTAAATTCCCTTATGAATATTTAGATACTTTTCATAAGTTATCTGAATCCAAGTTGCCTCCTCCTGAGGCATTTTACAGCACATTAAAAGAAGAATGCATAAGCATGGAAGATTATGAACAATGTCAAATTTACTGGAAACAATACAATATGAGAAATTTAAGGGATTACCTCATATTTTACAATCTGAGAGATGTACAATCTAAGAGATGTTGTACCTTTCTTAGAAGCTTGTATAACTATGGCCCAGCTGTACTGGGACAGATTTAGAATTGATATTGTTAGAGAGGCAATGTCACTTCCAGGTATCACAGAACGCTACCTTTTCAAAAGTATCCCAGATACTCAATTAGCGCTCTTTGCTTCATACTCTAAAGATTAGTTCTATGCACTTAAGTCAAGCATGAGAGGAGGACTTTCTATGTTCATGACACGCCTTGCGATAAAAGATAAAACATATATCCGCAGCGATCCCAGCAAACCAGTTAAAGCAATAATAGGCCTTGACTTTAATGCATTACATTTATGGGCACAATCTATGGACACGCCAGTAGGCTATTTTGATCATAAGGTTCCTGAGAAAAACGATAAATTTCATAAAATCTCTTCTGCCAGGCCAGTATCAATTGAATTTTTGGAATATGAAAGTCAAAGGATAAATCATCCAATACAGCATTTAGGGAATGGGAAAGAAAAAGTTGTTGGCCCTAGATGCTTACCAGTTGATGGCTTTTGTACTGAAACAAATACTGTATACGAATTTTATGGCTGTTTCTGGCATGGCCACAATTGCTTAGCAGGCACCCGCAACAAAGACATTGATCCAGAGGAGGCCCAAAACTGGATTAAGGAGAAGGAAGCTTACATAAAATCATTGGGATACAATCTCATTACTATATGGGAGTGTCAATGGCATGAGCTACGTACAGAATATCTAAAAACCCAAAACGGCAGACATTTTTATTCAAAAAATTGGGTTAACACTAAGGAAATGATTCATGCTATTCTTGATGGATCTGTCTTTAGCTTTGCCAAAGTAGATATTTCAACTCCTGATCATTTAAAAGACCTTTATGCTGACTTTCCACCAATTATAAAGCATGCTGAAATTAGTAGGGAAGACATTGGGTCTCTCATGAAAGAGTATGCTGAAAAAATAGATTTACTGAAAAAACCCCGGCAAAATCTGATAAGTAGTTACTTTGGGAAAAGTATTATCTTGTCTACAGAAATGATCAGATTTTTAATTAATCATGGCCTAGCATTGGATAAAATACACGAGGTAATACAGTATGATAGAGCAAGACCATTTGAAAAATTCCGAGATACAGTCACGAAGCATAGGCAAGAAGGGAATGAAGATCTAGAACTTGCTATGATTGCTGATACGTTCAAGCTGCTCGGAAACACAGGTTATGGCAAGAATCTTACAAACAAGGAACAACATATAGAAGTATTTTATGCTGACTATGAAAAAGCAGCTGAATGCAGCCTGAGTCCTTATATTAAGAAAATAAAACACATTACTAATAACTGCTATGAAGTACACATGCGTAAGAAAGAAATAACCTTAGATCTGCCCATTGTAGTTGGCCTTTCAGTGTATAATTGGGCTAAAATTCGCATGTTAGAATTTTTCTATGATATATTATTGAAATATTTTGATAAGGCAGATTATCAGTGTATGCAGACCGATACAGATAGCATTTACTTGGCACTGTCTGCAGAAAATTTATTGGATATAGTTAAGCCAGAAAGAAGGCAGGAGTTCGAAAACGTATATCCATATTGGTTTGTAACATCAAATGAAACCAAAAGAACTCCAGGGCTGCTAAAAGAGGAATTCAGAGGAACAGCAATGTGTTGTTTGGCAGCTAAAACAAACATTGCTATAGATGAGGAAACTAACCAAATCAAAGCTAGCAGTAAAGGCTTGATGAAAAAAATAAACAAGCTCAGCTTTGAACAATACAGCAATGTCTTGCAAAATCAGGAACCTTGAGGTGGAGAGAATATTGGCTTCCGCATGCAACCTGATAACCAAATGTGGACTTACATACAAGAAAAGCAGGGCCTCCCATATCTGTACGTTAAAAGAAAGGTTCTTTCTGATGGAATAACAACAGTCCCGCTAGATATCTAAACTTGAAATAAATTTCAGCTTTTCTCATGCACGATGACAAGGCGCCTGATATCCCACTTAACTGGGCACGTGGTCAGGAGTTTTTAAGTTGCAATTAAAAATTTCAGCTGGAAATGACTCACCATTGTGCCAACCTCCCCGTGGTGTGAGTCGGACATTGACAAATAGGCACAAAAGTTTGTAAAGTTTGGTAAAATTTTTGTAAAGTTTGGAATATTTTTTGTAAAGTTTTGAATATTTTTTGTAAAGCTTGGAATATATTTTACATGCTTAAGCATAGTACTTTTGTAAAGTTTGGAATATTTTTTGTAAAGTTTGGAATATTCTTTGTGAAGTTTGGAAAATTTTTTGTAAAGTTTGAAATATTATGTATCTAATCTGCATTTCTCAAGCATTGTTGAAACTATTTTATATGCTCTGTGCAACTCATGCTCCTGTTTTGCACCTGTAAGGATCAATTTTCCGCTGGTGAACAGCAAAAATGTTATATTTTTGAATTTGTATATTAAACCAGGAAACAATTCCACTTCGTACATGCATTTTCTTTTCACCAGCTCATAAAATTTGCAAAGATTAATGCAAAATCCTAAATTAGCAGAGCCTACAAACAGCTGAGGCGTTATTTCCAGCAGCAAATTCTCCATTTTTAGTATATGGATGAATACTTTTACAACACTTTCACCATCTTTCACTGTTTTGCTCCAACACATACAATTTTTCCTGATTTGAAAATCAGTAATGTTGCTTGAGGTAATCGAAATACAATACCTGGAAATTTCTGCCGATTGTACTGCGCTGTATTTGGTAATTTCAGGTAGATGTCATTTAGGTCAAGCACTTTTGGCAGGCATGTAGTCAACACAATGTTTTGTATGGTGACCATTTTTAATAAATACTACTTAACAAATCGTTTTCTATATATTTATAAATAATGGAACCATTAAAGATACAGTGGACCGAGGTGAGCAAGCCAGGATCATTTTCGGGTACTAATAAACTGCAAAAAGTTAGCAAAGCATCAAATAAAGGAGTAAGAGAATTTTTGTCTAAACAATTTACTTATCAATTGCATAAACCTGTGAGAAAGCGACTTCTCAGGCGACCAATCATAGTTTCAGGTTCTAATCTCCTGTGGGATGTAGACCTTCTTGATCTCAAAGAATTTAGGAACAAAAATTATAAAAATCGATACATTTTGACAGTCATTGATATTTTTTCGCGTAAAGCCTATGGGCAGGCAATGACTAATAAGAGTGCTAAGACTGCATCACAAGCTTTTGAAAAAATATTGCATCTTGACACCCCTCAGGCAGTGCGAACTGATCATGGTAATGAATTTAAAGGTGAGTTTAATAAATTGTTAAAATTACACAAAATCAAGCATATATTGACAAGTAGCCCCGAGATTAAGGCTAATTTTGTGGAGCGATTTCATCGAACATTCCGTGACAAGCTCATGCGATACATGACATATTATTCAAATGAAAATTGGACAAAGGTATATAAAAGCATCATTGAGAGCTACAATAACACACCCCACAGAAGCCTAAATAATATAGCGCCAAATGATGTAAATTCTGAAAATACAGGAGAATTATTAGCATTTATGCTGAAAAATCGAATGCCATGTAAACCAGAAGCAGCACTTCCTATTGGACAACTTGTGAGAATAACTTCCCTCAAAAGCGGGTTTGCAAAAGCAAGCAAGCACACATATACTGATGAGTTGTTTCGCATTAAAGAGGAATCAGACAGTTGCCCTAAAACATACAGGCTGGAGGATTTAATGGGAGAGCCAATCATTGGAGCATTTTATAGAACGGAGCTCCAAGTAGCTGAACCTGAGGCTGAAATGCATAAGCGAGTTGCAAAAGCTATAAATACTGGTAAAGGGACATACAAAGTTAAATTCAAAAATTGGCCAAATAAGTTTAGTACAGAATTAACAAAGAAAGAACTGAGGTTTTATGAGCAGCCAAAATGATTTTAGAGCATCCTTTTACATGCATTGTTTCGGGCCCTACAAAATCAGGTAAAACAACATTTGTGAAACAACTTATAGAAAATCGTGAAAGACTAATTGACACTAAAATTGCCAAAATTTGGTGGTGCTTCTCAGAAGATCAGCCATTATACAAAAAAATGAAAAATGTCACCTTCCTTAAAGGCTTGCCTAACTTTAAAAGCCTCAAAGAGACAAGCCCAACGCCTCAACTACTTATACTTGACGATCTGATGCAGGAAAGTAAAGGCAGTGGGCAAATCATACAATTATTTACACGAGGTTGTCACCACTGGAATGTCAGTGTCATTCACATAGTGCAAAACCTATTTTTTGGTGGCCTGCGTACTTCTCGCATTAATTCTGATTATATTGTGCTATTTAAAAATCCTGCTGATCAGTTACAGGCACAAGTTTTATCTCGACAGCTTTATCCTGCCAATCCGAAATATTTCCTAGAAGCCTACTCCGATGCTACTGCTCAGCCACATGGCTATCTCTTGATTGATCTTACTCAGAACGCTAGAGATGAACTTAGGCTAAAAACGAATATTTTCAATAAACATCCATCTATCTATGTACCAAAGTCTATAAATACTAATGAAAATAAAAAATAAAAATTTAGGATGGCTCCAAAACGACTGAAACGGAATATAACTTGTTTACACGTGCTAAGCATTGCAAAGAAACCTCAGAGAAACGCGCTTATAAATACTGCTAGCAAGGATCAGATTCTTTGCATATGTGATTGTGCTCATAACTTTTTAAACGGTAATATTCCTTTTTTAGAAAAAGACACCAACACACTCAGAAGGTACCAGAATCAAATTAGATATCTAGCAAACAATAAGCAGGCAACAACAAAGCAAAGAAAAGACATTATATTACAGAACAGGGGTTTTCTTCCTTTATTACTCACTCCCATACTTTCAATTGTTGGCAGTCTATTAGCTGATGCAATAATAGGTAGAAAATGAAGCACACAGAAAAAATAATTCTAATACCTAGTGAACTGACTGAACAAAGGAAACCTGTTGATAGCTTACTTGGCACTCTAGACAAGGACATGCAAAAAATTTTAAGTGATAAGAATGCACCACCTGATGTAAAGCTTATGAAGTATAATCAGCTTGTTGGTAGATTTATGCGATTACAGGAAAAGAAAAAACAACCTTATAAAGCAAATATCATAGAAAGTCGAATTGCTAATGATGTGGAAATTCTTGAAGATATCCCAAAATCGCAGTATCAGAAAGCAAAAATGCTCTTACACTACATTCACAGCAGTCCAAATATCGAAATTGCCCCTAGTGGGCAGCTTGTGATTGATGGCCAAGAAATTTATGGTTCTAATGTCACAGATATAGTGCATGATTTAGCCCGTGAGCGAAAAAATATAAGCAAACACCCAGGTACAATAGAATTACTAAAAGCACTCAATCGTATCAATGTGCCAATTGAAAGCATTGGCAATAAACAAGGAAGGCACCTTTTTGCAGCAGCTCGAACTGACATAGATTTTGATTGGGATGAAAGTCTATAAATACTCTTATTACTTTGCAGTAGCAATTCACAAAAATGCATGTCCAATTTCATCCAGACAATTACAATTTTTGGCTTCAGTACTACACTGGGCAGGCGGGCTATGGGTTGGAGGGGTTTAAAGGCATCCCATACCAGCGGGGCGTAGGGCTTGGCAGCTTTTTCCGTTCGCTTTTTAGAATGGCAGTCCCTGTTTTACAATCAATTGGTAGGCGAGTTGGAAAACATGCTTTAGTGGCAGGTTCAAATATAGCAGCTGATTTGGCCCAAGGAAAACCCCTTTTTCAGTCAACCAAGGAACACTCAAAGCGAGAAGCTGCACAATTTTTTGATGAAGCCTCTCATGCCCTTCAGCAGCAGCAAGGAGAAGGGCTTGGTAGCCGCCCAAAGTCTATAAATACTAATATGAATGATGCCTTTTCAATACTAAACAAAAATAATGGCTCTCATAGACATAAAATCAACTCCAAGTACAAAAACCGAACTTGACCTTTTCACGGTCCCTCCCACCCAAGTAGTGATAAAGCAAGGCTTCTGGCATGAAATCCAGCCAACGCATCCAATCACAAATGAAGGCCCATATGAATTTCGAATACCGCCTGACCCACATTACCTGCAACTTAGCAAAAACCACATTTATATGTTACTAAGAATAAGAAAACCAGCGGTTGCTGCAGGGGCAGCAATACCCGACTATGCGCCTATCAATCTAATTGGTAAAACTTTTTTCAAGCAAGTAAAGTGCTTTTTAGGAGGGCAATTAGTTTTTGACAGCTCTGACAAATATGCTTACAGGGCTTATTTTGAAACTGAGCTTAATTTTGGATATGATGCAAAGCATTCTCACTTACAGACAGCATTGTACTTTCACGAAGGTGGAGGTGATGTTGACACAAAAGACAATGAAGCATTCAAAAAGCGGTCAAAAATGTTTAAGGATGAAAGTATTGTAGAAGTTATAGCTCCACTGCACATTGACATGTTTTCACAAGACAGATATTTGCTTAATTTTACAGATTTTCGGCTAGAATTACATAGAAATAGCAATGCTTTTGTTTTGCAGTGCTTTGAGGATTTAAATTATAGAACTACAGGTCCTACAAATGAAATTTTTCATTCGAAAAGTTGAGGTTTTGGACAGTGTGAACTTAGCTCTTGAGCAAACAATGCAATCATGTACTGCAAAATATCCCATAAGGAGAGTGGCTATGACCAACTTGCATTTATCAAATCCAGCAAGAGAAACGCCTAATTATACATTGTTTACTGGTCAGCTACCTTGGCGTATTGTATTTGCATGTGTTGAAGGCAGTGCGTATCGAGGTAATATAGAAAAATCGCCATTTAATTTCAAGCATTTTAATATAAATGATGTAAAAGTAACATGTGGAGGTATAACATATCCAGCTTATCCGCTCAGCATTTCATTTAAACATGATAGATACCTACAAGCCTTTAATCAAATGTTTGAAGCATTAGATTTAGGGCGTGAAAGTAATTTTATTAGCAGAGAGGAATTTAAAACGAGTCATTGTTTTTTCGTGTTCGACCTGACTCCTGATGAAGATGATAGTGGGCATTGGGATTTAATCCACGAGGGTACAACCAGCATTCATATAAAATTCAGTGGTAATTTGCCCGATTCAGGTGTTGAAATTATTATATATGCTGAATTTGATAATTTGATAATGATTGACAAAAACCGTAACACTTTTCATGATTATAATGCATAAAACATGAATACTATTCAAATAATAGAAATTCTTAAAGCTGCTTTTCAAAATCGTACATTTTTAGGTGTTTTCCCATTAGACCTTGTACCTCGCGTTAATGAGTTACCCTGCTGCCCTTGTAGTGAACCTAGATGATAGCAATCAACCTGGCTCCCACTGGGTTGCCCTCTTTTTTAATCACAAAGGACACTGTGACTATTTTGACAGCTATGGACGAAAACCATTTGAGCTCAAAGAGTATATACAGCATAATGCAAAAGCTTACACATACAATAATGCAAAAGTTCAAGGCATATTTAGCATTTCATGCGGCCACATGTGCATCTATTTTCTAGTTTGCCGTGCACAAGGTATTTCATTTAAGAAAATTGTCACATCAATGCAACATGAAAAAATCTATAAATACTTCAATAAACTTAAGTTGTAAACATGGATATGAAACAATTTTACCTTACTCTTCCAAGCAATTCACAAGAATCAAATACTGCAGCCACATTTCTTACCAATCTGCCTAGACAAATTGTATTGAATGGTGAGTGGGAGGTTGGTTTAGTAGAAATAATTTATGCAAATACATGGCACAATGTTTCCGAGGAGCAGAATATGATACAATTTTATGATATAAAAAACAATGTGCGACAAAAATTGCTTATTCCTCGAGCAAGATATTTAAATATACATGACCTCATTCAAGCTATGAGAAATGGAATAAAAACGATTAGCTCAATAGATAAATTTGATTACATGCAATATTTTGGCATAAAGTATGATGAAAATAGAAAATTTTGTCATATGACAATAAATTCTGAATATATTCAAAGTGTAAAGCTGACAAAGCATTTAATGTATATGCTGGGATTTCTAGAGAGCCAGCTTAGTAATATAGATTATACTGTGAAAAAAGAATTTAACATAGTTGCGCACCATTCACCCGATATGCTAGGTGGAATGCATAACTTTTACGTATATTGCGATATAGTTGAGCCTCAAATCGTTGGAAATATTTTCGCGCCGCTTCTGCAGGTTGTGAATATAGAAGGAAAATATATGGATATTGTTAATCACGCATATATTAGTCCGCATTATATACCTGTGCTCAAAAAATCATTCAATACCATTGAAGTGAACATTAAAAGTGATCAAGATAAACCTGTGCCTTTTGAGTTCGGAAAAACTATCGTAAAACTACATTTTAGAATGACATAGGTAGAGTCGTCCGCCTTATAAATCACTTTAAATTTTTGACAGTAACTGAAATCTCACAGTGGTTAAGCGGCTAATCTTTAAACGCGCAGGTCGGTGGTTCGATTCCCAGCTCGGGCGACTTTTTTCAAATCTATAAATATAAGCGGGGGTAGCCGAAGGTGGATTCCCGCAAATCACACAGTGGGAATTTCCTCTCCCTGGCCCTGGGCCCCTGACCCGGGCGGGCGGCGGGCGGGCGGCGGGCGGGCGGCGGGCGGGCGGCGGAGGTCATGTCTGGGCATGGTTATCAAAATCCAGCTTAAAAAGGAAAAAATTCTGGGCCTGTCTGGGCATGTTCATTCCGCCTATGCTTAAGCACAGGCTATGTTATAACGTTGCGCCCTAGGGACCCAGGGCTTACTACTACCAAAAAGACTTCAAAAATTCCCCCGGAGAAATTTTCCACTATTGAATTTTCCCCCTGGGAAATTTTCCCCCATGGAAAAAGCGGACCCCCGAAAAGAAGGCTCATTGGCCGACCTGTAATGCTTAAGCATAGAGCGGACCCCCATTTTACGCGCGCAGGGGGTCTCCTTACTACTAAAGATTATAGGGTTGTGTATGATAAACGTTCTTTGGTCCCCGATTATTGTACTTTACCGTTCGGCTTTTGATTGTAGGGTGCACGTGTTACCCTGGTGAAACAGGTTCGTGGACACGTGTATACCTAATTATTATTTTTTCTGAATTTTGTTTTGTTTCCCGTTTACATGTCGTGCCTTGTGAGGAGCAAGTGCCGGCGATGTGTAGCGGCCTCTGTTCGTTCTCGATTTTGTTTTGTTGTACATTCTCAGCCATACCCCGCGATCCGGGTTAGTTGTGGTTGGGGTGTACAGTGTGCCTGGTGAAGTGAAAAGGTGCGTGCGCTACCTCCTTGAAAAGAGTTCGTGGGCGCACGTATACTTGTTTGTCTGGCCGAGCGGTAGTAAACAGCTTTTGATCAAGCTGAGACACCAGAATTGAGTGCTTAAAACTCATATTTTCGTTATTTTTTCCTTTTTCTCTCTTTTTTTGGCTGATGGATGAATTCCTATTATCTTAGGAAAAAACTCGTAAAACTGCATACTTTCAGCAAATTTTAAAAATTTTACAAAAATCATTCGCAACATTACAAAAAATATTTCACAACTTGACAAAAAATTTCCACAACTTGACAAAAAATTTCCACAACGTGACAAAAAATTTCAACAACTTGACAAAAAATTTTCACAACTTGACAAAATATTTTCACAACTTGACAAAAAATTTTCACAACGTGACAAAAATGTTTCACAACTTGACAAAAAATTTTCACAACTTGACGAAAAATTTCCACAACTTGACAAAAATATTTCGCAACTTGACAAAAAATTTTCACAACTTGACAAAAAATTTTCACAACTTGACAAAAGTACTATGCTTAAGCATGTAAAAATATTTCGCAACTTGACAAAAAATTTTCACAACTTGACAAAAAATTTCCACAACTTGACAAAAATATTTCACAACGTGACAAAAATTTTCACAACTTGACAAAAAATTTTCACAACGTGACAAAAATGTTTCACAACTTGACAAAAAATTTCCACAACGTGACAAAAATATTTCACAACTTGACAAAAATATATCAATAATTGTCTTTAAACGGCAAAGTTTTCGGTAGTATGCAGACCCATGCAAATGAGAGCAGACTAGACATACACGGGAGGGGACCTAAATGGAAAAGTTCCTGGGAATTGATGAAAATTAAAAATTTTTTGCTGTAATGACCATCAATTTATGCCTGTTTTTGAGACTGAAGGCTGACCCCTAATGCCGCCAAGCTTCGCATCTACGGATGAGATCCTTGAAATCACTCGAAATAACTGCGAATTTTTCATGTTCAACCTGCGACGATTTGTCATATCGTATTTCTCAAACGAAACAGATCATATTTGCGGCATATTCGATATATTCGCTGATCTATATGGCTGCCTCGTTCATTTTTACTGTAATTTTAGCAAAATTAGTTGTACATCATTCGTGACTTGTTGTGTATGTGCTTTCTTCGAACAGTAAATAATACATACAAGACATGCACGAGGGAAGCAAGGAAAATTTCTAGATAAAATAGGGCGAAAATCGGAAAAATGCTTGACCATTTACATAATTTTTATGCAGGCACGTAGATCTGGGGGAATAGGGTCCTGACCCCCCCCCCCAAAAAATTCAGAAAAATCGGACTTTTTAAACGTTATTTTGTGCTATTTTTGGGCATAGTCCTCCCAAATCAGTGGTAATCCCCCAAAATAGGACGGCCAGCCACGTGCCTGTTTTATGCATTTTTGGCACACCAGCTTGGTACCCCTAGATCGACCATACAACCTGAGGAACAACACTGCAAGATAGACCATGCTATAATGGGCGGCGCGGTGGGAGCCCCCTCCCCTAACACACCCCTCCTTTCCCGTCCTTTATATTCTTTAACGTTGCTCCCTCAGCTTACCTCAGGGTGCATATTTGTACGTCATCGCCTATGTTATAACATAGGCTATCCTACAACGTTGCCCCCAGGCTGCCGGCCATTACTACTTAGGTACACCTACATACGTTACGCACTTACCTATGCACCTTTTTTATTATAAGCATAGATTTAAAACAAAATTATAAAAATGGAACCTAACCAAAGTTAATAACCATTAAAATAAAAAACACAAATGTGTCACATGCGTAGGTATGTTATATGAAAACCAACACCGTCGCGTCATTTCAGAAACTTTTACACACCGTTCGGAAATGATCATTTCACAGATTTCAAACGTCGAAGTGGCGTTTCGGGCAAAAGCCGGGCTAAAAATGAAATGTTGTGTGTGACAGAGTTGCAATAATAATACGTGAAGAAATCCGATATTTCTAGAAGATCCGAAAATATCCAAAGGTCGTAAAGGAGCCAAAAGGATAAGAAGTTTGATTTTATGCGCCGTAGAGCAATGCGTTGAAAATTTTCGAAAAAGCTAAAACTTCTACTACGCGTAAGACACCGTTTTCAGTTGCGGTCCTGGACAAGTTCTTTGTTTACTACTCTTTCCGCCAATTTTAGGATAAATGCAAGATCGGCTGTGGTGTTCCGATTACTCATATAGGTTAGTGAGCACATTTGAGCGTAGGAAGATAGGGAGGGGAATTAGGACCAACCCCCTCCTCAAGCCTTTGTGTGCCACAACCCACAAAAATTAATTATAGCATGTACTTGCGATTTTGTGAAAGTTCACTGGCGGATTTAGAGGGGCGGGGTGAGGGAACCGGCCGTAACCTATCGTCAAAAAATATTCGGGCTCAATGAAGAATAGATGTGTATTTTTGATGACTATAGCCATTTTCATTATGATTTTTCTAAATTTTCTGGCGCTTCGCTTCGGCATAACTAGTTAGTGCTCATTAAGGATATTTACTCACTCTCTTGGTACTCTAAAAAACTTAAGTTTACGTTACAGAACAAAGATTTTGTAGCTTTTACAATAATTTCTCGAGTGTTTTTTTGGCGATTTGTGTCGGCTTCTACATCAATTTTTCGAATTTTTCATTAAAAAACTCTGGGAAATTTCCAAATGTTTTCTACACCTTTTGGCATCCGAAATAATTCTGCCCGAAAGAGAGCAGAAGACCGGTACTTTATGCATAATATACTAATTTTTGGCAATTTTGTGACTTTTAAAAAATTTTAGGGTTCCGTACCCTACCCCCATCAGAAAATTTTGGATTCGCCACTGTGCCATATTTTACATATCCCAGAACCTCAGACTTTGGCTGCTGCCCATGTGTTCTTATCACCATCATGGGCAGCAGCCAAATTCCAGGAAAAGGCTTAGATTAGGCGAAAGTCCTAAAAATTGCAAAAAAGACCGAAAACTAAATTCTGGTTTTCTATCGATATCTGAGCGAAGTGACTTTGAATTCTCGAGAGTTTTAACCCCCTCCCTACCATAGGTGGGCGGTACCAAAATTCTACGGGGGAGGGGGTGTGCAAGATTTTTCAAAGATCAAAAAATGGCCTTGAAAATGGTGGCATGCATACGTGGGCAGCAAGAAAATTCTGGGGGATGGGTGGTGCAAGATTTTTCAATGGTCAAAAAATGGCCGTAAAAATGGTGGTATGGCGTAAAAAAACACCATATTTAAACGTTTCTCATCAAGCACTATCCATTGGCATCAAACAATTGCGAAAAAACGAAAAAATTTTCAAAAATCCAATTCGGGGGGGATTTTGATTTCTGGAGGGGTATTTTGGTTTCTCGGGGAGAGGGGGGTGCATACCCCTCAAACAACACCCCACGCCCAGGTGTGGTGGCATGACGAAAAAAACACCATTTTTCAACGTTTCTCAACGAGCACTATCCATTGGCATCAAAATTGCGAAAAAAACTAAGAAATTTAAAAAATCGAATTCTGGGGAGGGGTATTTTGGTTTCTGGCGGAGGATATTTTGGTTTTTCGGTGAGAGGAGTGCATACCCCCAAAAACCCCCCAACGCCCAGGTGTGCTCCCCACATGTCCACGTGTAGTAATGAACCCATTGGCGAGAAACGGGACGGGTTATATAAGTTTAAAGATCCCAGTATCCAAAATATTCTGCGGATTACAGTAATTACATGATATAATATAATAATGAAAATATGCTATAAATTTACTAAAAAAATATAACCCAAAGCCATGAGCGCGAGAGGAATGGGATGGGATATGGGGATCCCAACAGAATCCAAAATGTTCTATATGGATTAGAGTAGACCCCATAATCAAAAATTTACCACCTTTTTTGCGGGTTTTGCCTATAAACGATCATCGCCGGAATCCCATTGCTGCCCATGGGAACCCCCAGAATCGAAAAATGGAACTTTTAGGCAAAAAAGTGGCAATGTCAAAAATGGATGGAAATCAAAAATTTTCTTCGAAATTGCTCAATAGGGCAGAAGATGCGGCTTGACGAAGTAAGTGTTTCGCTGTTAGCACTTTTAAGAGCTTTTAAGGTCATTTTGTCCCAAAGAAGCTCTCTGACTGACGCCTCCTCCGATTTGACTACAGCTTTTAAGCCTAATTCGGACATTTTTTGGGTTTTCCGCAATTTATTTGATGACGTAGGTATAACATTTAATTAATGACCTCGCAAAATGAACTTTTAGCGCATCCTTCATTATACTAAAATCGTTTTACACTCTGAAAGTTTTGAACCCGAATTGTGATTTTTGCTTAGTATTTTACAGGGGTTTCCTCTGATTTAAAATACAGATTATGTGACAAAACGTACTAATTGAGCAAGAGCTATCGGCCGGTTTATTTAAGATGATTAATTATATAATATTTATAATTTCATAAAAATTTACGCATTGCAAAAAATTAGGCCGTCTTCCAGGAATACTTTATCATAGTACATTGTCAGTGATGCACATATGCACCCCAACTGGGCTTAGGGATCTCTGGACCCCCTCCGCGAGAACCTGGAACATCCCCTTAAATATATTTTCAGTGCTATTTTTGGCGATTTCACTCCAGCGAATTTTCCCCAGAATTTGGTTCTTGTCCATTTATGATATGCACTATGGACCTAGCTGTGGGTGGGGGACCACTTCGCTAAAATTTGGAAGTACGAGTATTTTCTACAGGAGTTTACAGAAGAAACGTTTGAAAACTCTAGCAATCCGTTTGAGCGGCCGCAAAAAAAGATTTTAGCTCACAATTTCAGACCAATTAGTCCGATACTTCAGGCGCTTTACGCCAGATTTATTCTTTTTCTAATATTCTTCATCTTACAAATAGCCCAAATTTGAACAGGAGATGACGAATATGCCAGTGCCTTAAATTTCTTTTCCTTCGCGCAGAATCATTTATTTCTCGTGTGAATTTATTTGTTTCGCAATGCGACAGGATTGCGAACAGAAGAAGTTCAAAAATTATTCAGCAGAGTGGAGTTTGCATGAAAGTCATCGAGATATCTGACTAAAATTTTCGCCTCGCCTCTTATTTAGAAGGCCAGATAGTACGTGCCTAGAATTCACAATAAAACGAGTTACAGTCGCACGTGGGCCTGATGGGTCTGAGGTCTGGTTTATGTGCACAGTTAAACGATCCAGGGGGTGGTTAGCCGGTCTGGGAGAAGGAAGTCAAAAATTTAGCTTTTTGGAGCCAAAATGATCTCAAAAACTGGTATAAGCGCTTAGCTAGCGCTAATATTACATTATTACGCAGTTTCCGCTAAGTTTAAACCACTTTTTAAGAAAAGTTTCAATTGTAATCCGTTTTTTGCCTACATTTGCCTCATTTTCCAAAAAGATCTGCCTCCTTACATTCGGGGGAGGTATAGATCCCTTAACCTCTCCCCGCGTGCATGTCTGATCTGGACCAGACATGTGTGTGGGTGGATTTGGAAGGTGTAGACCCCAGAATAGAAAAATGGTAAATTTTTGGGGAAAATGAGGCAAAACGAAGGTCAAGAATGGATGAAAATGGAAGAATTTCTTCAAAAGTGCTTTATATTGTCCATAAACAGTGTAATAACGTACGTTTAATGCTATGTTGACGATTATATCAGTTTTTGAGGTCATTTTGTCTCAAAAGAGCTTATTTTTCGACCCTCCAGACCTACTGACCCCTCTTCACATCGGCCATGCTCTGCATCTATGGTCAGGCTGGACCCCCAGAAACTGTGAGACCCCTCCAAAATCTATAGACCCGAATTGGACTATTAGTGCTATTTTTGGCGATTTGGTTAAATCCGGACAACTAATAATTTGGTTTCTTCTCATGCACGCTTACAGTAATACCCATTCTTTCCCAACAACCTTGAGTCTACCCGCTCTTAGCGTATAAACTTCAATCAAATGAAAAAATGTCCAAAAACACGGATTAATTAAAAGATGTATAATGCCATAACGAAAAGTAGTTGAAAATAGGGAAATAAAGATGAGAAAATTAAGCAAGTAGAGTAAAAAGACGGCGTTATAAAGAATTTAGTGGATATTTTACAAACGTACCATCAAGCACACTTTTTCATTGTCTGAAATCACTGCATTAACTGTTACGTTGACGATTCTCTCAATCACTGGATGAATAGCGATTCCGGCCTAAACGTGCATAAGTAACAAGGATCTATTCACGAAATATTAGGCAAGGGGTCAGAGGGACGAATTTAAGGGGAGATTGCAAGCGGCCGCCATCATATTCTAGGGGTAATCAGTCGGATCACACCTAAATGGCTACTGACCTTCCGCAAAGTGGCTGCCGAGCAGACATGGGCGTGGGGCGTTTGGGACTCCCCGAGAATCGGCAAACCCCTCAAAAATCGGTTAAACCCCCAAAATTGATTTTTGGCGCTAGTTTGGCAATTTTTCCTCATCGGATCTCCAAAGTTTAATTGCTGCCCATCTAAGCATCCGACACCGTTAGAATTTCCGATTTTCCTAAAAATCGAAAGGATGCCGTCAAAAGCGTTTTTAGCGATATTTTGACTGAAGCTGTCAAATTTTAGGTGCCATACACTAATTTTTTGACTTTATATTTTTAAAATTACAAGGATTTTCGCAATAATTTTTCAAAATTTTTCATGTTTTTATGTTAAACTTGGAAAATAGTATTTTCAACTAGTATTCATCGTTTTTTATGTCGTAAAAGGCAGTTTATAGACGTTTTTTGGCTTACTCATCAGTATTTTCGCCCCTTCCCCAATGAACCAAAATAGTTGGCCACGTAAAGAGAGGATACGTATCTTTTACCGATTTTTGGCCTGCGTTTATTGTAATCTATCAATTAACTTTCTTGATGACTTAAAAGCCATATTTCTGCGCTACGATCAAAGTCAATATAAATAATTATATATAATTATTATAAATTATTATACGTAATTAAAATACAATTAAGTGTGCAATGAAGTAATTAAATTAATTATAAAAATATAAACAATTATGCATATTATTCAATTAAAATCGAATTAATTATTAAATGTAATTGATTAATTAATTTCTGATATATACAATTGATTATTACTATTAAAAATTTTTAAATTTCAAAGAAATTTGGGGTACCGCTTCCCATTTTAAAGATCCTGAATCCTCCGTATGCAAAGCGTTACCGTCTTTTTCACATTTGAGTGTGACTAAAGTCAATATTCCTCAAATTAAATTGTTGGAGATAACAGATTGTCTTGCGAGCAGAAATTCGAAAGTAATACTTCAGACTGAATAACTAGAACGGCACTTTAAGAATAGTTTAATTATTTACTTGGATGTACGACCATACGTGTACAGCTTGAGAAATCGTAGGGGGGTTGACGTCGGAAAACTTTTAAAAAGTGCCTTTTTTGGCTTAAAAATCACGGTGCAAAAACTTTTAAACAGAAATATGATCAATATAAAAAACGGTGCGCGTTCTTCCAAGAACATAAGAACATACAAAAGTTTCGAAAAAATTTGAAAAAAACCGAATAAATTGAACAAAATATAGTCACAAATAAGTGGGCCGAAAATTTGACGTTATAGAGCTAAAATATAACTAGAAATGCATAAGAAGCACACCTACAATTTTTTTTCTCGAAAACTCGAAAGTGAGTTCAGCAGCCATTATGTGTGGGGAAGATCAGTGGCTAATCTGGGGGTCAATGCCACCCCTCAACCCCATCCTCCAAACAAGTATGGGGACGGCTTTTGTGAAAACTACTTCCTAAATTAAGGGGCTGCTCCCCCTCAGGCCCACCCAGACATGCCCGTAAGATAAGAGGGCGATTGAGGGGTTATGATAATAAATTATATATAACGATACGTTACGATTACGATCGTCAACGAAAATATGATTACTCACACAAATATAAATAATTATAATTGAAATATTATCCATTGCATAATTAATTAATTATGAAAATATAAATAATAATGAATGATAATAATCGAAATATGAATAACTATTAAATAATACTGATAATTGATTATTATTGTTAAAAACATAATCAATTAATAATTATAATCAATCGTAATTACCTCGTCAAACTTTGTGAGGACGAAAAATTTACTAAGTGTTTGATAAGCATGATTGATGAAGTCTTTCCGGACGTCCGGTTTTTTCAGTATCGGCGATAAGTATCTTACTAAGGATTTGCACGCGCTACATCCAATGGGAGTCTCGTGGGCTTGTGGTGGATTGGCTCTCTCCTTGTCCATAGTTTCTGACGCTCTGTTGTCTTAATAGGAAACAGCTTAAAATTAAATTAATCGAAATTGAAATCAAAAATTACAATAAATTTGAATAAATAACTCAATAAACTCTTTGATTCCTGATTTATTTTTATTTCTTGAATCAATCAAGGGAACTAAGACTATCAAAATGATTCAAATAATGAGTGACTTCTTTCCAAAGTTTTAATTAAACGATAAAAACGTATTTTCTGATTAGTGAATTGTTCAAATTTGATTCTGTGGAAAGGAACTTGTAAAAATTTAACTTTTTTAGCGATTCGTAGATTGTTTGAAGGATTTTTCAATAGTAGGCTTCGGTGCTCTAAAAAAAGCTGTATCAATTTCATAGAGTAAAATTAAAAGTAAAAAAATTTGGTGTACATCAAACGAATTG